>JANHFM010000521.1:0-13131 GCA_032468115.1 Grayia smithii | reverse complement strand
TGTGTGTCCACAGTTGTGAGTTGGGTCCTGCACAATCTGAGTTAGGTCCATGGCTATCATGGAAGCCATGAACTCCCACACCAACTCTGATGTCTCGCCCGCCGATGGCAAGTTGAAGTCACCCACAACCATAAGGTTGGGGAACTCAACCACCAACTCTAGATATCTCCATCTAGAAAATATTTTGGTCACTTCCTTTTGGACAAAATCATATTAGTTAAATGTTAGCATTGTACATGTAATTTTAATTGTCAATTATTTACATACATAGATATATACATTTATATTCTATAAAGAAAATTAGGGAAGCAAAATGAGATGCAACCTATTCATAGAAGAATGCTAAGTTTGTAGAATAGAAAGAAGAAAGTTCTGTCTACTTTGTTTGCTATTAAGCTGTATCTCATAATGAGGTGCTGCTCTCATTGTCATTCATCTTTCCTGTGGTGAGAATTCAATAGCAGCCCTCAAAGGCTTAAAGATGACCTCATTGTTTGAATAGTGATTAGAAAAGACTTTGAGGAATTTAAGTTAAAGGAAATTGATGTACAAAGCAAACACATGCTTTACATGTTTAAAATAATTATATACATAGTGCTTAATACTTGCTTTTTCTCTCTGATTTATGTATACACAGAATATTCCTCTTTGATGTTACCGAGTATCTTTTTCTACTGCTGCATTTATGCTTGAATTTTGACTCAAATGTCATGAAATATTAACAGGCAGATCGTGAGAGATTAGTTCATTAACTATAAATTAAAACATAACATCCATTATTTAGTAAGGTAGTTCGGGCTTCCAGTTGATACCATTTATATTGCTTTAATTATTATTCTGTTTTGTTAGTTGAATGATAGAGGTCAACTGGAAAAAAGTACAATTGGAGAAACTTTAATATCTTAGTTTATTTTACAATGGTTGAAAAGTTACATGATAGTTGATCATTTTGGAGAAGAGGGGAAAATTTTGAGCATGTCCAGGTTTATTTTGCCAGGGAATAGCACACAAATTGAAGTTCCTACAAACCAATTTTAGTCATACCTACAGATACCCCATGAACATCCAGTAAAAGGACCTAATTAAAAATTTGCCCCCAGTTGGCAGTTTCCTTGGTATAAATAATTGTACTGTACATCTTTGTAACACATCTCTACTATTTATGGGATTACTATCCAGAATATTTATTTATTTATTTATTTAATCAAATTTTTATGCTGCCTGACTCCTGAAGGACTCCGGGTGGCTCACAACAAAAAATTACAACAACAATTTATTAGAAAAATTTAAAATGAGTTAATAACAATAAAACCATAGAAACACTCATATCCCGTCTGGGGCCGGATCTCACTGAGTCACATAGCGAGATCAATGGCCCCATGCTTGCGAGAAAAGCCAAGTTTTAACAGCTTTGCGGAAGGCCAGTAGGGTGGAGGCAGTCCGGATCTCAGGAGGTAGTTGGTTCCAGAGAGCCGGAGCAGCCAAAGAGAAGGCCTTTTCCCACTGACCCATCAGCCGACATTGTTTAGTTGACGGAACCTGGAGGAGACCGAACCTGTGGGATCTTACCGGTCACAGGGAGACGCAGGGTAGGTGTCGATTTTGGAGGTAACCTGGTCCTGAGCCATATAGGGCTTTATAGGTAATAACCAACACCTTGTGTATTGCAATTATCAGCATTAAGGTATCAAAAGTTGCATAGAAAGATGTTTTGAAAGTAACTGCCATCCAGTGGAGACTAGATATAAAAAGGCAAATAAAGGTAGACTCGATATAGTTTTAATTCATGACTACTGTCACAATGACCAGTTAAATAAAATTATAACCAACCTTTTAAAGAACATTTTGTTTGGAATTCATAATATATGTCAGTTTGGAATTAATAGAAAATGTTGTGGTTCTTTGAATTTCTAAGAAAGTCCAACGTGGTGGAATTGCCAAGGTGCAATTTTTATTTGGGAATGTAAAACATGTGAAAATATACATAGAAAAGGTTATGGAGATTACAATTTCATCCATCTTTCCCTCAGTACAGAGAGTGCTCAGGTTATGACTATTCATTCAGCAACTGTTCAAAGTTAGGACGATGCTGAAAAAATGGACTTGTGACTGATCTCTGAAGTTCATTGTGGAGACATTGCAAATTCCTGAGATTACATGTTCAAAATTTAGGTGCTTGGGCAGCCTCCTCAATCCAGAGCGCTTTAGTTCCCCTCCACACACGTACACGTATATCTTCCCTTCAATCTATGTCCTTTTGGCTCCCTACACTTTGTGAACCCTAGTGCTTGCCATCCTCTTGCTCCTGCTGTTGATGAAAGCATACCTGGTCTAGCCCTTTGTGTGGCAGATGATGGTCAGGCCTTTCAGAATGACATGCAGCCTTCCTGTGAGGTTTTGAATTCCTGCTGTCAGCAGCAACTCTTTTCTCTTTCTATCTTTATCTCTGTCCCCTTTGTTTTATTCACTAGGCCTAAGCCAGTTTTATTATATATAAGGTAGCAGGCAAGAGCTGCCAATTCTTTTTCTATTTTATCTAGAAATTAAGTAGGTATAATCTTTATGATTTAGAATTTTTAAAAAAATCTTTAATAAAACTTCTGCAAAACTCCCTTCCTTCTCTTAAGCTTGATTTGCCTATTTCTTTCTTGTTTTTTGATATATTCAGTCTACAGCAGGGGTGGGTTTCACTTACCTTTGCTAATGGTTCACGCACATACCACTTCTGCTCATGAGCAGAGCGTATTTGATGATGTCTGGGCAGGTGGGCGGAGCCTCCCGCCACCGCTGCTACCAGTTCGCCTGAACTGGGGTGAATCGGTAGCAACCCACCACTGGTCTACAGCACTAAATACTACAGATGAAGATTTCTGTGTTCACCTTCATGTTGTTAGCATGAACATTTTAAAGTTCACTTTGAGATTGTTAAAGATTTCTGTTAGCCTAAAAATCTACCTTTGTACTTATTGGTTATTATTTTTTTTTGTTCACTTCTTGAACAAAAAGCTTGGTATAATTGGGATGTGACAGTTCCAGTTCATTATATCCATTTGGAATATTATGTGGTCACTTCAGCTTGAAAAGGACATTTCCATTTCCATATAAAGATGGAAAAAAGGTTTTTAAATTACAGAGAAATGGAGCAGCTATCCATGACTGTATATGTAGCTTAGAACAAAGGAGGGTAGGAGAACACATGACAAGAGATTTATAAAATCATGCAAGTAGAATGGAAAGAATAGACACATTTTTCTATCTTTTACAATATTAGCACTTGATATTATTGAAACTTAATCTATGTTCTGATAGCTGGGAAACAGCAATGTGAGAATACTACTGTTCTTTAGGCTTGTGACATTCTGAAATGTATCCAAATACCTTTTGTGTGACACTGAATGCATTAGATGGTTTCCAGCAGCATTTTCTTATGTTCTTATTTTAAGTGGCACAATGTGCTCATCCTGAAGCAATCAAACACAATCATCACCTTAAATTTTTTAAAAAATCAATAGGACTGAATATAGCTACAGCCTTAGTTTCTTAAAATCAGGAGGATTCTCATAGGAGCAGGAAAACATTATGCTAGGATACAGCAGTGACTCTAAATATCAACAACTCTCTATTATTTTATGCTAATTACATTTTATGCAGCTTTAATAAAAAAAAAAAACTTATCAGTAGAGGCAGTATTGCTCATGCATGACCACATAATTTTTCCCGCATCAGCAGGTAGACTTTGAAATATTCTAGAGAACAAAAGGTTAGAATCATTGTTACATTATTTGCTGGTAGAATTACATGTCATATATTTGAGCTAAACTGACTTTAGATATAATTAGTCATTTGATCTGTTAATGTGGATTTATAAATAATAATATATTAGATTTCAGCTGCTGTTGCTGCTTTCATAATAAAAACATTTCTAAAACTAGTGCATAGTTCACCAATTCAGTATGGACGTTCTTCTCTCATTAATGTTTTCATCTACCTTTTTCGTAAAATATAAACCTTCAGTTGCTAGGTCATTATTGGTTACTGAACAATGAAGATAATTTGATAGCACCCAGTTAAGGTATAGCCCTTTCACCTTAATTATGAAAATAAAATTCAATATATTCCTAATAGGAAAATGGCTGTCTGAAAATGTCCTAATTAGCTTTTGGAATCACCCTTAAGTAGTTGTATAACTTAAACAATCACTTTGCTTGTAGTTTAACATACAGTTCTTTGGGTACACATAGGTTTCCTGTTGCAATCACAATAGAATTTAGACATTATCAAAGTGGAATCTGTTTTAAACTATTTCTTATTAAAGAAATTTCAGAGCCAGTTCCTTTTCAAAGTCTGCCTGATTTCAATGCAATTGAAGTAGAATTATAAGAGCACTGATGATCTATGTTTAATTTATGTTAAATATGTTGTGTGTGTCAGTAGTTTTCATGTAATTTCTAACAGGTAGGATTATGAGGGAGGAAGGGTCAAAAGAATCAAATTCTGGTCACAACATGAGGTCAAACTGTGTCCTCTTTTTAATGTGCAGTATGCCTTGTGTCACACATAAGAAGAAGTGGGTATTGATTGTATTATGATTATCATATTGAGTTTTTTTATTCCATCCACCCTTGGATGGAATGTGGGCAACAGTATGTGATTTGTAGAGTAGTTTTTAGGTGGAATCTAGAGATTCAAGCTTGTATTTATAGTGTGAACATACTTAGAATAAAACTAGACTTTTGTTGCACTTATGGCTAAAATGTGCCCCAAATGATCAGCATTATATCTTTACTGGTAGATAAGAATGCATGTATGGACATTACCATGCTGTGTGAGATACAATTATCTCAATGAGTGATGTGGCGGTAGTTCCGTGAACCCACATGAAAATAATGTACAGTGGAAAAAAGTAAATTGATAGAATATAATGATAATAATTTAATTCATCTTTTTAAAATCACTTACTGCTCCAGCTGCATTCATGCTTGTTGTGCCATTGCAATGTGTTGACAAGCATCAACATAGTAAGTCTTAAGGTGATTCTTATGGATGTTTTGACTGCGTTTATGAACCTTTAGCTTCATTCATAATGGCTAACTCTCAATAAAGAAAAATATTTTTTCCATCTTTCTAACCATTGTTCCTCCTTGAATTAAACAGGAGACACAAAGAACTGATGATGTCATATTCATAATTGTCTGAAATGAAAAGTGCTCTTATTTCACTACGATAGATTTATATAAACATATTTGAATCAATATGCTTTTTATATTTCCTTAAAGTTTCCTTGAATTTCTTAAAATGGGCCTTTTTTGTTGTAGGTTTTAAATAAACCATGCATTTCACCAAATCTTTTCCAAAAAACCTGGCTTTGAAGGCCTTTTCAAGTTTGTTTGCAAATTTAATGAATGTTACTTTCAGCCTCCAATTTTGCCAATAGTAATGTCCTTCTTTGACTCTCTGAGCATCTCTGTGATTTTGGCACACAAGACAGACAATTAATTGGAGATACAAAGTTTGAAGCACAGAATATTAATTTAAAATCTCTTCAAATGATTTTATATTGACCTTGCAATATGTGCTGAAAAGATCATAGTTCACTGCTGTAAATTTATTCCTGTGAGAAGTAGCAAAATTCATATCATGCAAAAATTCTTGCTTCCACAAATTGGAATAACAAATTTAGCATCTCTGGTCATTACATCTTGATGATGGGTCATTCAATGCTAAATGAATAAATCATCATAGCAATATTTTAATCTCTCTGATACTCTCTCAACGCAGCTTCCATTGCTGACTACTGCTGTGATATGAATACCACAATTTTCTCCACTGGCTATTCATTTATTTGCTAGATTTTTTTTTTTTGCAACAATTATGATAGCAACCATATTTTTCAGCATTGACAACATATAAATTTAAAAACACCATTGAATTTCTTTGGTGTCAATGTTCACAAAATAAAAATAAATGCCGTGATATTATGGTCATTCTTCTGACTGCACATTAGTTTAACAACTGAACATTTTCTACCTCTTTAATTATGTTTCTAGTCTAAAATTAGCTGCCTATATTTTCTCTATTATTCTAGCACTGTAAAGCAATATTTACTTTTAAAGACAATTTCTTTGAAAATTATATCTACTATACATTGCAGTTTGGCTTTCGCTGAATGATAACCAAGGCAACATTGATTTTAGGAATCTTCGTATCCCATTCAGGACAGTTGAACACAGGAGCAAATGATGCTATTACCAACATACAGAAATAGTAGTTATGTAATTACACAAATGCCATGATTACATAGTTGCATTTGAAACAAATACAAATGTCACAATGATTCCTTCATTACATGTGCCATAATTTGCCTTCCCCATCCTTTGACTTTATGTAGTTTACTCAGTTTGCTTAACCTGATTAGGCTAAGTGGCTGAGACACTGAGCTTGTTGATCAGAAAGGTCGGCAGTTAGGTGGTTCGAATCCCTAGTACAGGTCTCCTGCGTGAGCCTGGAGTTGGACTAGATGACCTCCAAGGTCCCTTCCAACTCTGTTACTGTTATCCCTGCTTTGACCTGTTTAATAAATTTCTATGTCAATGTGTTTAAAGTCTTGGCTATAATTTTGCTTGACCTTTCAGAATAATTGAAGTTGGCTTTAACTATTTAATTACTTGATCACATGTTGCATTTTCTGAGAACCATCTATGTGTCCTTCAGACTCAAAACATTCCCTTTTCCAAGCAATATGGAATTTAGTATTTTCTATGACCTATTCAGTGTTATACTGATTACATTTTCAAAAATTAAGGGCTGTCTATATCACAGTAATACAATGATCAGAATATATTTTTTATTTATTTGCCAAATTTCTATACCACCCATTTTGCCTAAGTGAGTCTGTGTGGCTTACAATAAAAATATGCAGTAGTCTATAAAGCAGAGATAAAAATAGAGATAAAAACAGTATTAAGAACAAGGCTAAAATAAAGATACTGAAAAAAAACAAAAACCCACCAACCATGCCCAGGATTCCATATCACTCTTAGATACCTTCCCTCATGCCAATTGACAGAGCCAGGTCTTAATGCTATTCCCGAAAGGAAGAGTGAATAGACCTGTCTCACCTCTAGGAGTAAGATGCTCCAAAGATTGGGATCAATGGCAGAGAAATCTCTCTTCCTGCATCTCACCAATCAAAATACTTTAGCTAATACCCCACCCCGCCATACCTTCCATATATTTACCTGTCATTAGTTAGAACTCAGTTTAAGAAGAAGGAAGCTGAGCTTCATCTTGATTCTCTCTCTGCTGCAGTAGTCTGGTTATTTCTTTCCACCTATAGATAATAAATAACAATCATATAAATAGCAATCAAACATATCTCTTGTGGTTATAACAGCCGGCCATTTCCTCCATTAAAAAAAAAAACCCACATGAGCTCTGCTAGCTTGGTAAGGGAGCATCTTTTAAAATTGTTAATGTTATATTCTAGTTTTAATAGAGGAAGGCCAACATTTATAGCCATACAATTCGTTACCACGAGATGGTATTTCCCTGTCTTTTTCTTTTATCATTGTTTTGTGAAATGTATATATAGATCTGTTATTATTTATTGTGAAAACCAGACCCAACAGTTATTTTATTATTTATTTTTCTAGGTAAACTGGTGATAACTTTCTTAGGAGAAGTGGTATGTAAAAATAATTCTAATAGTTTACTATACAGCTATGGACATGGTACACCAAAGGTCATGATTTCTATATGGTTTCTCAAATTCTCTCCCATACTTCAGTCATGTTAAAATTATAAACACTGGGACTTGTGGTAAGGGGGAATTTAAATTATTTTATTGCATGGCCATTGAATTATCTATGGCCCCTATCGGGCACTGTTTAAAAGTGCCCTGAAAGCCTGGTTCTCTATTGAGGTATTTTTATGTATTTTTTCTTCCAATGTTTGGGTTTTTAAATTTTATTTTATATTTGTTTCTACATTATCCTGCCTAGCATGTCCTTGTAGAATTGGGTAGCTTCATACATTTTTTTCAAAGAAGTATTCTTAAACAAAATAAAGATTGTAAAAAATTAAGACTTTGAATTAAACTTAGAGATAAGTCAACAATGTGCCACTTAAAGTGATTGCTGTTTTTACCTTTCTATTTGACAATAGAAATCTCTCAATTTCCTTTGTAAGTTTCTGCAGTGTTTAGCTCCAATCTTCTCACTCTTATCTAATCCACCATTTAATATTACTGGGAAGATATTTAGGAATTTGCAAGTTATTTTCCTGATGAAAGGAAATGTCCTTCAGTCTTCAAGAAGGCTACTTGGTATTGCTATTAAAAATGCAGCTTTTAGATTATGACCCTTCTGGAGCACATTGCCTTTCAACTTCTGCTGAGAATGCAATGAATTTTTCTTCCATTAAGATGTATAGGCAAGAAGTGGTGCAGCACAGATAGTTCCACTTTGACATGTTCTCTTTCAAACCAGTGGTCCTTTCTATCCAGAATGTGAACTTTGCTATCTTCAAAAGAGTGACCTTTGTATTTTAAATGCAGGTGGACAACTGAATTCTGTCCTGATGTGTTTGTTGTCCTGTGTTGTGGTTGTGAAGTGATTGTTTTGTTTCCCCGGTAAGCTCTGCACATGTCTCATTGCATTGCACTGCATATACCACAACACTCAGTTTAGGTCTGGGTGTTTTGTCCTTGGGGTGGACGAGGACACCTTTAATCTATTCTTGGTGTTAAAGTGTATACCAACACATATATTGTGTTGATTGAAAATCCACCTGAGCTTTTCAGATATTCTTACAATGTACGGAATGACAAATTGATCCCTTTGATGTTCTCTTCTCTGACTGTAATGAAGGAGCTCTTGCTGGATCTGTTATAGATTTGATGAAGGCCTGGTTAGGATAGTCATAGGTTCTGAAGGCTTCCTTCCTCCTGAGCTTGGTTGTTTCCTTGCAGACATTCCATTACCAAACTACATAACATCATCAGTACTAGACAGTGGAGTTTTCTCTCATTCTATATATTAGTGTCTTGACCTGTCAATATTGGTGGGAGTAGTCTTAGTAGTTCTTTGGACTATCATTTACTATTAGCGTGTTTGTCTGAAATGGTAATTACTTCATTTGGGGTATTATTTGTTTCTTGATTTTTGCTTTAATGTTAATCTTGGAGATAATCTCTGTTTATCTGGGTGTTGATTGCTGGTGAGCAGGTGTTTTGGTTTTTTTATTTCCTTTTGGTGGGTTTTTTTTTTGGTCTCTTTTCAATTATGCCTGTGTGTCTGTTTATGGCTGATTTGTCTGATATCGCCAGGCTTCCAGGAATCTCTAGCATTTTTGAGCTCAGTTTGGTTTAGGATGGTCACAGTTTCCCAGTTAAAACTATGGTTTTCAAAATTAAGGAGTTCAAAATTAAGGAGTTTTTATCATGTTTTCTGACTGTTACCGATAATTGGCATTCATGGATAGACTCTGCTATTTTTCTGCCAATCTAGGAACTATCAAGGAGCCCACAGTTCAACCCTGAGGTACAAATATTCTTTTCTATTGGTTGGCTGAATGCTGGAGGAACTTAACAATGAAATAATCATCACTACCACCACAACAAAGCATACAGAGAAACATCTCTGGTTTTTTTTAATGCACAAATTCTGCAATATAATTCTGCTTTATTTTCTATAGCTCCTTGATATTTTCAGTAAGAATTTGTATGAAGATATCAGCTTTGTATTGGACTTTCAAAAACCCTCAATAAAGTTGCTAATTAAAGGGCTTCGATAAAGGTTTTCATATCCTGCTGGCAAGCATATCAAAGATTATGGAAACTAAAGCCAAGATTTCTATTCACTGCAATTGTCATTGAACAACGGCTGTCTTTCTTTAAGGCCCTATTTTGTTATATATGTTTGTTTGGTGCAAAATCATAATCCAACAATCCTTTTAGTCTTGAAAGAGAAATTCATTTGATTACTATTGTGAATACTATGGTAATAATTTTACAACTGCCCAGTGGCCAAGCATTTGAAACAACTACAGTCCTTTATGATAAGAACATCGAAAAATGAAATTATGCCCACCTAATCAGGTCCAGATCCACATTGTGTTTTTATTTTTTGAAAGTGAACTATAAGATTGAGGTTGGATTTATTTAGCATGGCTATTTAATTATGTTCATACCACAGAATTAATGAAATTCTATTCTCTTAAAACAAAATGGCAGTTCTGTTTCATTACCTGATTAAAGTTACTGAATTTACAGCATCACAATCTTTGGCCCTTGTGAAAAAGGCAAGCCTTTAATTACTTCCTTAATGCACTTTGTCTAGTTCCTAGCAGAATAAATGGTAGAGATTGGCAGGTTTTACTTGGTTTGTGCTTTAACATAATTTACTGTATATAGTAGTACATTTTGTATTAAAAGCAATTAGATCACAAAAATGATTTTCCATAGAAATTACTGCTATAATTTTAAATATAATATAACAGAAGAATTAAAATCCATACATTTTAGTAGTTAGTAGTATGAACTATTGGATATGAAAAAAATTAAAAAAAATTATATTAAGATTGCATCAGAATTATATTACTTCTATAACAAATGTAAAAATGGTTTGTGAATTCAGCAGTGTTGGCAAAATTAACTTGTTTGAGTAGAGAAAGTTGAACAACTGCATTTATCAGTTACCAGAACCCTATGGACCATTTACTGAAACAAGAGGAAAAAATGAAGTTCTGTTTTATGGTTTGAAAATTAGAAAGCATAGCTTAGGAGATAATGATATAACTTTAGAGAAAGAGTAAAAATATCTATCTATCTATCTATCTATCTATCTATCTATCTATCTATCTATCCCAGTGATGGTTAAGCTTTTTGCCATCGGGTGCCAAAAATGTGGGAAGTGCAGGGGGGTCGCATGTGTGTGTGCCCACACCCATAATGCAATGCTCCTTGTGTGCTCTGCCCCCCATGTATGCACATGTGACCCCTCCTGCACTCCCCCTACCCTCCATGCATGTGTGCGTGACCCCACTGTGCTCCCCCATCCTCCCATCCCCCATGTATGCACATGTGATCCCCATGGCCCATTTTCCTGAAGCCTTCTGGGACTAAAAATGGATTGCGGGGGGGGGGACCACGCCGCACCTCCCTGCGGCTGGTTTTGGCATGGGGTGTGCCAAAATGACCCCCTGCCCCCATGCATGTGTACACAAAGTGACCCACCCTACACATGCACGTGACCCCCATGCATGCATGCACATCTCCTACATGTGTCACACACCAGAGACCCTAAAATCAGCTGGCTGGAGGGAGGCGTTTGTGCATGCGTGGTGGAGCTGAGCTGGGCGATGGCTTACGTGTTTGCAGAGAGGGGTCCATGTGCCACCTGTGGCACATGTGCCATAGGTTCGCCATCCCAGATATATACAATCACTATCAAGAAGATTGGAAGTTGCTTTTTTATAATCATTCTTTTTCTTTACTATTTCTTTTTCTATTTTTTATTTTTTTTATTTTCAATTTACTATTTTTTTATTATCTTCATTTTCTTCTATGATTTTACATTGTAAAAATTTCTTTCTTTCCCACTATTTCTCTTTCTCTTAATATGAAATGACTCAGGGTTCCAAAGTTTATCCTTTCTTCTTTGTATCTCCTAACATGATTCAGGGCATATACTCAGCTTGGTATTCTGATTTAATGTAGCTGGTTTGAAGATGGAGAAACTTTGTTTTACTTCACTATAATGGACAGCTCATTCCCTTATCAGCTTTAGTTGGCAGCCAATATAACCCCCTGCAGGTTCAAAGTAGGGCAGATTAAAATAACCAGGTTACCTGACAAATCTTGATATTTTCCTGAATGACTGATTGAATTTCCCACCTTGCCTGTACGTAATAATTTTAAGCCCTGCTGATTTGTGGTATAGATATGGTCAAGATGACTGACATTATCACTTTCAAGTCTTTTCTTCCTTTCCATGGATCAAAATCAGTCTGATTTTTTTTTTTTTTACTATGGAACTAACAGAAATAAAGCAGATGAGATGACAGCTAGAGCCAAAGTGAACTCTTAAGAAGAAAGAGATCAAACACAAAATGTGGCCTATTTAGTGTGGAAGATAATTCCATACAATGGAGGCGGTGAAGAGATTTTTTTTCTTTCATCTATTTTTCTAGCAGTAGAGCAAGCTGGCAATATTTTTCCATATTAGGAAGCAGATAAAGTACATGAGGCAAAACCTAGACATAGTGGGGCTGTCCAAACAATCCACTAGCATGAGGTTCATTATTCTTTATGGATAAAATTAATTGGGTGTACTTCAACATTTACTTCAATTATTGAATAGCTAAAAGCAACCATTTGCCTGGTTATATTGGATTTTCAGTCCATATATCTCAATGGTATCGGGCAGGCCATATAGGTAGATGGAACTATTACCTTTTTACTCAATATTTTTCCTCATGGCTGATTAAATTAGCCTGGCTGAGACTCACCATAAGGTTAAAGTATATCATCAATGTCTCTTTGCCTGAATATGTTCCTTTCTGCCTGAAGCCTCAACTTAGAAGACCACTGTTGAAGGAATCTTCCTTTAACCTATAGAAAGTATGCAATTAAAACAGCAGTTTCAGTTTTTTCCATTCTAGGGAAGTTAGCTAAGAAAGAAGTTCTTAGTTAACTGCCCATATATTCAAATGATTCTGATTTATCAGACAACTTTCAAATAGATTTATTTGCAATATGATACTGCATTTGGTTTAATCAGTGTAGTATATGCACTATGCTGAAAACTGAATAGTGTTATCCTGGTAATCCTCTTTAACCTCTCAGAGGCTTTGATGCATCAACCATGGTGTGGGCACACCATGGTTGCCTAGGAGTGTAGGGTCACTATTTTGCAGTAGTACTAGGCAGGGGTGAAATCCAGCAGCTTCTGATAGGTTCTGGAGAACCAGTAGCAGAAATTTTGAGTAGATCGGAGAATCAGTAGCGGCAATTTTTAGTAGTTTGGAGAACTGGCAAATTCCACCTCTGGCTGGTCCCAGAATGGGGTGGGAATGGAGATTTTGCAATATCTTTCCCCCAGGAGTGGGGAGGGAATGGGGATTTTGCAGTAT
>JANHFM010000520.1:11138-31566 GCA_032468115.1 Grayia smithii | reverse complement strand
CGGGAAGTGGAGATGGCTTCTTGTGAGCTCTGGGGCAGACAGAAAACAAGCCCCCAGATGGATTTGCCTCTGGAAAGAGCAGTAAAGAAGCCTGGGCCCAGCACGAAAATCCCAAGAACGGGCTTCTCTTATACCACAGCAGAGAATATTGATATCAGATATTTACATTACAGTTCATAATCGTAGCAAAATTACAGTTATGAAGTAGCAATGAAAATAATTGTATGGGTGGGGGTCACCACAACATGAGGAACTGTATTAAAGGATCGTAGCATTAGGAAGGTTGAGAACCACTGGCCTAGATAGTGAAAAGGACATGAGGGCTAATTGTTTTATTACTAGAAGGTACAACTGGGATGTGTGGTTGTGGTATGAATATAGCCACAAAGAGGGGTTGGATACATCAAATGCAATTGGACCATTACTATTTGGCACAATTGGCTGACTAGAAGAAGGTTGATGGAGAGCTAAAGGGAAAGAGATAGAAGAAGACTATCATTATATACTGCTGCAGTTGAGTTAAGGACTCTCAATAGTTCACATATATATACATATACAATTAAAACATCCATGAGAATTTTTTTTTAAATAAAAGAATAAAAATAAACAGCATCATTCCCCAAATAATCTATGAAATCTGATTTAAACTGTAAAAGACAGTGAGGGACCCAATCTAATTTTAACCAGGAGGCTATTTCAAAGGAACAGTTCTTCCAGGCTTTCTCCTTCCTCACTTCCAGAAAATGGGGAACCCTATGCTATTTCTCCTGGAAAGATTGCATAGGTCAGGCCATTTCCATGTGTATAACTGTACTAGAATATTTTTATTACTGATTATTGTTATTTTGTATTACTGCTTTTATTATAACAAATCTACATATACATTGCCTAGAGTCCAGCTAAGATGACGGATGAATCCCATAATTAAGATAAATTAAATCTCTGGAATATCAAATTAAACAAAGAAGACTTCTTAAGAATTTATTTCATTCCCACCTGCATGCATGTTTTATTAGTCTTGCTTCAGTTCTACTTTATTAGTCATAATCTCTCTCACACACACATATATACACACACATATACACAAAAGGCACAATTGGTTCCTCAGCATGAATTCTTAATGGATTCACGAATTATAAAAGCAGCTGTAGTGCTTAAAAAACTCTAACGCCTTATTTGATGAAACTAGGTATCTGCTATCTGTTAAGTTTGGGTGACAATCAAACCGCTCCCGGTTTGCTCGTGGGCACGTGCGTGCTCGCGCATGTGCAGAAGCGTCTGGGTGGAGCCTCCTGCCACTGCTGATGCTACCAGTTCACCTGATCCAGGGTGAACTGGTAGCAGCCCACCACTGGTGACAATGTTCATGTAACAGTAAGATTTCTAAAATACATATGTCATTTCATTCTTTCTTTCAAGTTGATAAATATGGCCTCAATGTGGAGAATATTTCTGCTGCTGCTGCATTTCTTATATTCCTGATGGACCTTTGTCAAGAGAGCCTGGTCAAAATATATTTCAAGGTAGGACATGAAAGATAAGATAAATATATGTTGTTCATTTCTAACACTGTGGATTCTACAACAAGCAGTAAGAAAGAACCATAGATGATAGCATATTTTCCTTGACTATATTCAGGCAATCTGCGATACATTACCTATCGCTTAATGACCATTCAAAGTTATGATGGACTTTCCCAGAGATACTTGTGATTAATTTTTGAAGATGAATGGCTGCACACACACTAGTGGTGGGTTGCTCGTGGTTCGGTCTGGTTCTATAGAACTGGTAGTAAAAACAATGTGAGGCTCCGCCCACCTGTCCCAACATCATCGTGGGCAATCTGTGCATGTGCTTCTGCACATGCGTGAGCAAAGCGAGCGCACTCACTCCCATTGCAAACCATTAGTAAAGGTAAGTGGAAATCACCCCTGACACACACCCATTGTCAAGTCCATCACTGGGTCCTGCCATTCTGTTGGAAGGGGAAGGGGAGGATTGCTGGCATTTTTGCTTGCTTTTGCTGCAATTGCTCGGGGATTAGGGAGGGGACATGCCTTCAGAGATGAAGCAAAGTTCCTCCCAGACAGTTCCAGCCTGAGTTCAAGGTTGTTGTGTCCTGAGGGTGAACTGTTATCTGCCTAGCTGCTCAGAGTTTCCATAACATCCTTGCAACATCACATTGGCTGCCGGTGGACTGGTCAAGGGGGTTGGTTTTTGAGATGTGTGCTTTGCGAAGGGTTTTTCAGATTTTGCCTTGCTTTCCTCCTTTCTCTTAGTAAAGGTTCTTTTGAATCAACTTAATTGATTGAAGAGTCTTGCTTTCCTGAAGGACTTGCTGAGGCAGGTCCTTACACCCATGGTCATGTGATTGCATTTTGGGTGCTTGGCAACTGAATCACCTTTATAGCTGCTTGCAATGCAATGTGTTCATAGCTTGTAAAAAAAATTGTTGTTTTCGATGTTTACTTCCAGTTTCTGGTAAAACAATGCCTATTAGGAAAATGGATTCACTTAACCACTGCAGCATTTACTTAACAACCAGTGTGTTAAGTATCCATCATAAAAACCAACTTTGAATCCGGTCATGCAGTGCCTCAATTTGCTCAATGACTTAGAACCATAATTCTGGGTTCAATTCTAGTCATAAGTCGAGGACTACCTGTATTTCATCAATTGCTCAGCATTGTCACGGACATAATGAATTTCTGGTATCTTTATTAATTAAAACTAAGTATGAAACGGTAAACTCCACATTTAACTTTTGTTTTGGCTCCACAGTAAAATCCTTTGCTTAAATTCCCTTAACTTATTTACAGGCATTGAATCTAGCAGAACAGCTTGATTCTTTTTATTCTAGGCATGAAAACAATTTCTGTTACTATTTAGTGGACAATCATCTACCATGGAAGATGACACATTGGTCTTCATAAATACAGTATACCATAAGAATGACTGGCCATAGCTGTTATGTAAAGATTTTTTTAAAAAATGAAATACTATTTTCCAATTTTATTCTGGCCAGGAATCATTATTATTCCTCTGAAGCTTCCTTTTTTATTATGAGTATTAATAGCCAAGAGATGTGTCATTTCTTTATGTACTAAGATCTGCACCACATGATCAGCAAAATTATTTTGGCTAGAGATGTTGTAGGACTGCACCATTTCAGATGAACAAAGGAAATACATGAATGTTTTAAAATGTTACAGAACCAAAAAAGAATAGTTCTTGTTTTCTAAATGCAGATATTTGTGATATAAAAGATGAAATAATACTACCCTCTCTCCATCTCACTTTAAAATAAAAACAAATGTGAACACAGATTATCATGGGTTGTGCTGTGTGATTTCCTTAGTTTTATAGTTCAGCAATAAGTATTTCTTCTGTGTTTTCCATGTATACAAAGCAGCAAGAAGACATTAACAACCAGGCAGAATAGTTATTTAATATTATTAAGGATGTTTTGAAATTTACATCTATATCTATATTCCCTCATATGCTATGGTTATAGCTTTCAAAATATGGCTACTTTTGTTGTTTATGAGAGTTGTAGATATGACCTTTTATGAGATTGTTTACATATAACCTTCATAATTTCAAAGAATATAAAGAATATTTGTACTGTATATGTTTGTTGTATTCTAATATTTATTAATATTAATATGCCTGGATTTTCCAAGGTGATGAAATCCAGCAGGTTCTGACAGGTTCTGGAGAACTGATAGCAGAAATTCTGAGCAGTTTGGAGAACTGGTAGCGGAAATTTTGAGTAATTTGGAAAACTGGTAAATACCACCTGTGGCTGGCCCCAGACTGGGGTGGGAATGGAGATTTTGCAATATCCTTCCCCAAGAGTGGGGAGGGAATGGGGATTTTGCAGTGTCCTTCCCCTGCCATGCCCACCAAGCCACTCCCACCAAGCCACACCATGCCCACCAAGCCATGACCACAGAACCGGTAGTAAAAAAATTTGGATTTCACCACTGGCTCTGCGCTATTCCCAGGCCATTGCAGCAGTGGAATATGATTATCTTGAAGCTCAAAAAAAAAAAAAAGTGGTGTTATTAGCCATGAAACCTCCCAAAAGGTTTCCACAATTTTGGCCACTACTGTATAGAAGTGCAGATTCCAGTTACATTTGGGGTGGGGGAGGGGTTTTTTCTAACCCAGAAGTTTGACAAGGGAACTCATGACAAAGAGGTTGGTGTACTGCCTTCCATTGAGTATATTCAAGAGAAGTCAGAACAGACATCTGTTTGAGATTGTTTTCTTTGAATTCCTGCAGGGGATTGGAATCTGTAACATAACGGTTCCTTCCAACTCTACAATTCAATGTTTTATGAAACTTCCTTGCTGCATTACTTGCTGTGGCTGGGAATACCAGCCCACATGATATATTCCCCCACCACTACCATCCCCAGCCAGTCTAGGAAAGAGCTCTACTCATTCCATACCATTGTGACGTCTTCTTCTTCTGACCATGCTTGATGGAAGAAGGTTGTTCTCTGTGTTCCCTGCATTTAATATTGTTTTGCATAATTTATTCTACTTTGTTTAGGGTTCATAAGGGACTCGGCTAGGGGAGGAATAGAGAAACTTGACAGACCGCAGAAGCCTTAGATCTCCGTGGTTTAAGAAGTTTTACTGTAACATTATTCATGCCCATTCATATATATCTTAACAGATGTTAGGGGCTAAAAAATGTAACGTGGATTTTCAGAAAATTAATGCTGTATGCAATATTTCACTCTTGCTTGTTTGGCGTCTGTATAGAATTATGATACAAGGGCAGCCCTAAACTTCACTATTGGCTGGAAAACAACCTCATAGCAACTTTCTGCTATGAACCACATAATTGTTAATTTTCCTTGTCGCCAAAGAGGTCCTGAAGAGAGAGAGAAGATCAAACAGGTCTTTAAGGAAAGAGTGGCAGAGAAAATAGGAGAGTAACAGAAGGCTAAAGAAAGAGAAATGGGTTGAGCTCTTCAAAGCAGAGAACAGAAGGAATGTGACAGAATAACAGAGTTGGAAGGGACCTTGAAGGTCTTCTAGTCCAATCCTTTGCACAAGCAGGAGACCCTATACCAGCAATTGCGAACTTTTTTCAGCTCGCGTGCCACCCAGCCCCATGTGTGCGTGCATGCTGTTGCGCATGCCCCCTACAGCGTGCGTGCAACCGTGCCATCTGCGCATGTGCACGCTGCACGCTGGCTGTCTCGCACGCATGTGCAACCATGTGTGAATGCACATGAGGGAACCAAACTGTGCACATGCACAGGAGCAGGTAAGTTCGGCAATGGTTCACGTGCTGGTTGAAATGGCTCCACATGCCACTTCCAGCATGTGTGCCATAGGTTCACCAACAGGGCCTTGTACCATTCTGGACAAATGGCCATCCCAATCCCTTCTTCAAAACCTCCAGTGATGGAGGACCCACAACTTCTGCAGGCAAGCAGTTCCACTGATTTAAGTGTTTCATCAGGAAGTTTCCATCCATTGCTTCTTGTTCTGCCTTCAGGTGTTTTGAGGGGTTGACTTCCCTCTTCTTTGTGGAGAAAATATC
Source organism: Grayia smithii (assembly GCA_032468115.1). NCBI lineage: Eukaryota > Metazoa > Chordata > Lepidosauria > Squamata > Grayiidae > Grayia > Grayia smithii. Next base: position 26,000 of record JANHFM010000520.1, on the reverse strand, counting down.
AGAGGATAAAAAGCGTAAAAAGCTACAGATTTAAAGAAGGCCTCTAAGATGAAAGTTCATGTTGTGATTTGAAAGCAAACCCAACCCTTCGGTTGCAGGTCTTCAGTCCAACAAGAAGTTGGTGCAAGCAAGAACATCAAGATGAAGATAGTTGTATGGTTGGTTGCCTGGACTTCAAAACATTGATTACATAGAATGTTCTTTAGATGATGTTCAAGGGGGATATATTTTTTTCTTTTGAATGAGCTTCAGAGGTGATAGTTAAGAAGCTGTTCTCAAGACTGAATTGCTATATATTTAAAGGCAGGATAAATGCTGCACTTTCTCTTCTTGAACCTTTCCTGACCTCTTTAGGGTGGCCTGCCAAACTCGGTTGGAAAGCAAAGAGAGGCCAGGGTTGTTATTGCTCCAGGCCAGGCTGAAACAAAAGAGAAGGGGAGAAACCCAGCCTTTCCCATGATATGTTGAAATATTTCCTTTATCCTGGCTCCGTCTGTAACCTGGAGGAACAAGAATCGTGTGTGGAAAAAAGCCACTTTGACCAAAAGTTTTGATCTTTGGTTGCAGATGGTGGAATTCACATGGCTCTTTTGGCCCATTGTTTACATTCTTAGGTTTTGAACAAATCATCTGCCCCTCATTTAGGTATGTTGGAAAGCTTTCTGGATCCTTAAAGAAAGTTGTAAATCTTAGGGAGAGTCAGCTGTGTGGGCAGAATAAATTTTCCTAACAGGCCATTTGCCATGAAACTTTGGGCAACTGTTGCATATCTCAAACACGTCTTCTTGGAGACTTAAATCATTTGGGGATTCATTCCTAGAAAACCCATAATTGTAACAGAGCAGATTCCCAAATCTGGGCTGCAAAAATTCAGTCGACCAGTGGGTGGTCAACCACCCCCCAACCCGCCCCCCAATATCTCTTTGTTGACATCCAGTGGTTGTGTGGGGTTTTGCAAACCTGATCTGATCTTCCTAGTTAAGTCAGAGATTCTGTTAACATACTGCGTCTCAATATTATATTATTAGGATGAATAAAAGCAGTCAATCAGACTTGTCCTCAACCTGGGCAGTTCTCTAGATGTGTGGACTTCATCTTCCTCAAACTCAGTAAGGACCACACATATTAGGAATTCTGGAGTTGAAGTCCTCACATCTGGTGGTCACTCAGTTGTGGAATGCTCTACTAGATGAAACAATGGGCGCAATCATAGATCCATAGGGTTGGAAGGACCTTGGAGATCTTCTCCAAAGCCCTACCCAGGGCAGGAGTCTTCATATTGTCTTGGACAAATGATTGTCAAATCTTTTCTTTAATTTCCAGCAACAACGCATCCACAACTCTAGGATGGAAGCTGTTCCACTGCCTAATAGTTGTGAACATAGGCAGTTCTGCCTTCATTATTGCTGTCTTCAATTCCTTTAATCTCATTTCTGCTGGGCATCATGTTTAGTTTGCCATAGACTTATTGAATCTACTTTGCTAGAAAATTGTGACAAATTGTGTGAAAATTGGCTTGTGCTTAATTGTAAGCCGCCCTGAGTCTCCGGAGAAGGGCGGGATATAAATGGAATTAAAAAAAAAAATTAATGTCGCTCTTCTGTTAGCCATCAAATATGGGTCCCTCTCCTGGAGTCCTCAAGGAAGCCTTCTTGCTCTTGAACCAGATTAATTTCACTCAGCTGTGATTCTGATCCCAAACAGGTAGTCCTCAACTTATGACCACAATTGAACCCAAAATCTAGGCTGCTAAGTGAGAAATTCGTTAAGTGGGTTTTGCCCCATTTTACGACTTTTCTTGCCACATTTGCTAAGCGAATCACTGTAGTTATTAAATTAGTAACACAGTTGTTGAGTGAATTTGGCTTCCCCCTTGACTTTGCTTGTCAGAAGGTTGCAAAAGGTGATCACATGACCCCGGGACATGGCAACCGTCATAAATGTGAGTCGGATGTCAAGCATTGGAATGTAAATCATGTGACTGTGGATGCTGCAACTGTCATTATTCTGTCATTACTATGAAAAATGGTCATAACTCACATTTTTCAGTGCCATTGTAACTTCGAACAGTCACTAAGCACACTGTTGCAAGTCAAGGACTACCTATATATCTAACTTGAGGCGGTGTGGTAGCTCAGTTAAGGCACTGGGCTTGTCATCTGAAAAGCCAGCAGCTCAGGTTCAAGACCCAAGTGTCGTGCGATGGGGTGAGCTCCTGTCCTCACCTCAGCTCCTGCCAATCTAGCAGTTTGAAAGCATGCAAATGTGAGGAGGTAAATAAGTACCACTTCAGTGGGAAGGTAAAAGCGCTCCATGACATCAAGCTGGCCATGTGACCATGGAAATGTCATCCATGGCTCAATAGTCTTGAAACGGAGATGAGCAGCACACCCTAGAGTCAGCAATGACTAGCAGAACAAAACACACAGGCTCTCCTTTTATATCTAACCTAATGAACCTAGAACAGTAATGGCTAACCTTTTCTGGACCGAGTGCCCAAAGCATGAGTGATCCCCCAAAATGCAATGCGTGCACGCCCCTGCCCCTGATGCGTGCGTGTGTGGCCCCTGCACATGCCCACCCCATGCATGCATGGCAGAGACCAGACAACCAGCTGGCTGGTGGGAAGCATGCATACATGCACAGCAGAGCTGTACTGGGGCGATGGCACACATGTCATAGGTTCGCCATCACAGACCTAGAACATATATAGGTAAAGGTTCCCCTTGCACATATATGCTAGTCATTCCCAACTCTAGGGGGCAGTGCTCATCTCCGTTTCAAAGCCGAAGAGCCAGCACTGTCCGAAGACATCTCCATGGTCTGGCCGGCATGACTAAATGCCAAAGGTGCACGGAACGCTGTTACCTTCCCATCAAAGGTGGTCCCTATTTTTCTACTTGCATTTTTACGTGCTTTTCAATTGCTAGGTTGGTAGAAGCTGGGACAAGTAATGGGAGCTCACCCCGTTACATGGCACTAGGGATTCGAACCGCTGAACTGCTGACCTTTCAATCAACAAGCTTAGTGTCTTAGCCGCTGAGCTAAGGGACTGGAAATTAGATGAGAGAAAATAGAGTAAGAAGAATGGAAAAGGACAATTCCATTCTGCCCTTAGGTTAAGAAAAAGGTGTTTCAACTACTTTATTGAAATGTATCGTTGTACGAACCTCTCACTACCACCACACAGAAACTATATAACCCCAAAAGTGAGAAAAGAGAGAGAGAAAAAAATCTTTATCATCTACTGACCAGATAAGAAAAAAGGACATTGTGGGATTTCAAACAGCTCTCAGATGAATCCCAGCTTTCCAGTGCTCTGCTTTCAACTTTTATACTCAACGGACTATAATATCTGTGCTGGTTCTCATCATAAATGTTTGTTTGCGCTCTGTTCCAGTTTTGTACATTTTCTTCGTATTTGAAGTTTCCAGTTTCTTTTTCAAGTTTATTTCTACTTGTCATGCAGTCATGATACATAGATGTTTCCTCTAGCCTATTTCTTTTTGATCAGTTTTTGGTGGTGCCAATTGATAGTTTAGTCTTTATTCTTCCACATTCATCTTTTATTCTTCCCTTTGTTCCTCTTTTATAATTAATCAGTTAATAATTAATAGTAATTAATTATTTAGTAATAGATAATTAGTAATAGAAATATACAGATAGAATAGAATAAAAATAAACTGTGAATATTATATAAGCAATGAATAAAAATGTAAACAGAATACAAGTATACATTAGGTGCCCTTGATAAATGCAAAATAATACTGTATCCATTCAGAACATGCTAGCGGAAGAATCCACAAACTTGGTATGTATTATGACATGTGGCTGGACAATTCTGAGCATATATCTTATCCTTATTAACCACTGGGTTTCTGAAATCTACACCAGCTGCATCCAAAGTTGGGGAGAATGGATAGTTACCATTTTTTGTGACTATGCTGTATGGTCTCCATGGTAAAGATTGGCTTTACACAGTGAATTGTAGCCTGACTCACAAAAGATATCATACACTTGAACTGGTCTTTCCTTTAGAGCATATGAAGTGATAATGGAAGACATTAACATTTGTCCTTTGCCATAATAATATAGTATACCCCGTTATATAATACTGTGAATGGCCCAGCTAGATATGTTAAAGGCCTGAACTTGAATCTGTGTCTGGAAACTGCAAGAATCTGTTTCAGGTTTTACCTTACCTATATAAGATAAAACAAATTCATATTGCATTTTACTAAAACAAAATTGCTTGTTATCAAGAGATATCAGGGTAATCTGGTAATTATATGGTCTGGGAGGTTACTCATGATGGGGTTATGCTTCTTCTTGAAGAAGTTGTTTTGTGACTTGTGGAGGGGACGTGTTTGCTGGAGTTGTGGCTCCTGCTTAAAGCAGGGGAACCTACTCAGCATTGAATAATGCATCAGTTATGACCATAGCTACTTAAGGTCTCCTACTCCAAATTAGCAACCAGTACCTATTCCACATTTTCCACCATATTGGCCAAATGATGAGAGATTGCAAAATACAGGATGGCTGCTATTGTTTCTACAAGGTATTAACAATCATATCCATTTGCCTCTGTTTATTCAAAAGGGAGTAGCATGGTGTTTGTATATTATGCGCTTCTCTGTCAATACATCCTTGTCACACCAGATTTTCCTCTTGAGCACCTCCTCCAAATCTGACCATTATTTTTTTCCCCAGGTTTGGAACACTGACTTACAGGCTGGATCCTAATTGCAGTTTGCTTCTGAGCTTAACCAATATATCAAATTATCACAAGTACAGTATGTAAATAGATGATCACTAGCTTAGGTCACATGGAAAGTAAAGAATCTTAAGAAGTGCAGGATGGCACAGAAAAATAATCTTTTCTTCAATCATGATTCCCTGAAAGAGCTCCTTGTTTGCTCATTGTTATGAGCTATTTGGGGAAGCTCATCAGTTCACTCAAATATAAATTGTTAAGTGGTGTTGATACAAAACTAACCATAAGCTTCATCAAATTTTCCTGTTTCTAATGACAGGAAGTTGTTATAGCTCTCAACAGCTCTCAAGTGTAATTTCATTCTATTGCACATAAAAGTACAATTAAGTGACATCCAATCAACCTTATGCATATTCATTACTATGCAAATGTCTCTCTAGGTAGATTGTAGGATTACTATTTGTATGTTTACTGCAATTTGCTGCCTTCCTGTCACAAAGCAATAGACCAACTTGTTTTCTTGCTATTCCAAGCCAGAGTGAGTTGTCCATATGGGATGAAATAACAAAGTTTGCATGAGAGAATGGCTTTGTCAAAGTCAAGCATATGTCAATAGCATAGGAAACTTATATAACTCTGAAAACATTGCTGAACTTTGATTCCTAAAATTCTTTAACTGATTCAGGCTGGTTGGATCTGCTGGGAACTATTATTTGGAGGGCTACATGTTCCCAACATTTGATCTGTAAGTATGAACAACTTAGATCAATTACAGTGAAATAATGAAATTAGTACCTTATAATGATATTTATTCATTAAAAGGAAGAAAGGGATATCCGCAGGACAGAGATAGTGGAATGATAAGTTTTTAAAATTTCTCTGGAAGACATGATCCTGCAGTTTTTTGCTCTCACTCAGTAGTCATTTTAGTTTTAGGACTATAAAATTGGGTCTCAGATAGAAGAGATGCTCTGGGAACAATAAAGATGAATATGTAGCAAAAGCTCTAGGTGTAGATCAGCTTCCCAGGAACTTAACCTGGCCTTTCTAGTATTTTTTTAATGGCTTCTTATTTAATCGTTATTATTGTTTTGTATTTATCATTGTTTGATAATGTAAAATGTAATGTAATGTAAAAAACATTATTCGATCATCTGCCAAGAGAACCTGATGATGATACCTATATAAATATTGAATAGATTGTGAAAATATAGAAAAATGTATTGTTTGTGAGAATCCAGCATGGTCCTGCCAAGAATACTATATATTATGCCAAACAGTGGTGGGTTGCTCCTGGTTTGGCCCGGTTCATGCGAACCGGTATTGGTGATGATGTGACATCAGCGAACCGGTTCTCCATGAATGTGAGCTGGGCCCTCTTGCCTGCCCCTGCGTTATACCTACCTTTATTTGTTGGTTTTTAGCCCAGCTGATAAGTGTGGCAGAGTGGATTGCCGGGCCTCAGCTGGGCAAAAATCTTATGCGCTTGTGTAGAGTGTAAGTTTGGCATGTATACAAGCGAAGCAAGCATGCCCATAGCGATCGCACACAAAGCGCATACACTAAGAGAACCAGTGATAACACTGGTTGGAATCCACCACTGATGGCAAAGCCTTTTGGGGGGGGGGAATACATGCCCAGATTAACTGATTACAAGAATGTAGTGGACATGGGATACCTTGACTTGAAGAAAGCATTTTGTAAGTTTCCTAGAATATTCAAGTAAAGATGAAAACTAAATGTGAACTGCATTATATTAGAGGAAATAGAGCTGGCTGAACTTAATCAAGATAGAGGGAAAAGTTGAGTGGCATTTCCTTAGACTCTGTTCTAGGCCTTGTTTTTTTGAAAATGCTTCTAAATAACTTCACAAACTGGAATAAAAAACAAAGAAGAGGAACCAATGTAATAGCTTTAAAAGAAAAAAAATGAAATGGTTAAAAATGCTGTGATATATTTATTCTAGAGAAGACAAGACTATGGGAAGATGCCCTCAATATATCAATTTAAAGGAAAAAATTAAAAGAAATAGTTAAAGGCACTGATATATTTAGTCTGGAAAAGTCAACTATGTGGAGATGTCTTATCCTCAATATGAAATTTTTAAAGAGAAAGAAGGGAATGGTTAAATACACTGATAAATTTAGTCTGGAAAAGACAAGGCTATAGGGAAATGTGAAACCTATACTGAACAGCTGTCATGTAGAAGGCGAGGCAGAATTGTACAGAGATGTTCCAGAAGGTAAGAAACAATGGGATTAAATTACAAGGAAGTAGATTTCAGATGGGTATCAGGAAAAATGTCCAAACAGTCATAACTGTTCCACAATGAAACAGTCTGCCTTGGTTGACAGACGGATTCTTCTTTGCTGGATATGTTCATTTGGACTCTCATATTTCTCTGTCCTATCTAACTCCTAGGATTATCCTAAAGATGGTAAAAATACATTTGGTATTTGAAACATCTTAATCTCAAAATGCCTTGTGCCAGTTTTAAAGCAAATTCTTCAGCTTGTTTCAGAAGTATTCTGAACTTGAAATGGCCATATTTTTGAACTCAAATCTACTGCCAACCCATTTCAAACCTGGAATTAGTGCTTCAATCTCAAAATATGGAACTTTGAACTTAAAACATCTAAAATTCAAGACATCTTGCACATCTCTAAAAGATAAAAAACATGACTTACCTGAACTCCCAGAAAAAGGCAGGATTTGAACATGAAAGTTAATACAGAATCAGCAATATGAATATTGAAGTTCGGAACTTTTCATTGTTTTGATTTGTTTACATAGAATTAGGAACTGAGAATCAATTGCATTGGTCTGTTACATTTTCCATATTCAATTTATACTCAAAATATTTATATTAATAGACAAAAATGGAATATATAACTATTGATTTCCCTGTAAAGTAAAAGTATTTATGTTAGATACTGACAGCCAACATTTTCCCTCTGGTCTGTTGTTTGAGTGGGAAGAATATTCAACAGGTTTGGCTAAGCTCCCTGACAGCTCCCTATAAAGGGGCTAGCTGCCAGAGAGGCAAGCTTCTGGATTGTATATAGTTGCTGAATAAAGAGCTGTCATCTGAAGCCTGTCTCCAGTCTCTTCAATCTACCTACTCAACCCTGGCAACAAAGGTGGGATCCTGAAGGAGTACTGAGGCAAAAAGAGCAACAAAACAATCCAGCCAGTCGGTAGAAGCGAATGGCAGCTATTTTGTGTGCCAAATTCAAACGCACGGAATTGCGGAAAGAATGTCTGCGTTTCACCTGCCTGCACTGTTTGATCCATCAAAGGAAAAATGGGGCACTTCTATGACCAGATTTGAGTGCTTCAAGGAAGCAAACGATCTCCTCGGGTTATCAGATAACCAGAAAAGAGTGTTGTTCCTGAGCCACTGTGGGCATGACGTATTTGACACAGCTGAATATTTGTCTGAACTGACACTGGTACAATCCGTACCGTGGCAAGTGTTGCAAAATTCACTAAAGACCCTCTATACTCCAAACCCTCTAAAATAGTGAGGTGTTATGAATTCAGGCATTGCATGCAACAGGACAGTGAGTCCATTAATCAATATGTCATGGCACTACAAAAAGCCGCTGCCCATTGTGAATTCTGAGACTTAGATGATATGATGCTGGACCAACTAATTTGGGGAGTAAAGGACCTCCAATTACAAAGAAGACTGTTAGCCAAGACCAATATGACTCTGCAGACCGCTCTGGATGAAGTGAGGGCAACCAAGTCATCCAACCGAGCAGCTGAATCACTCCAGAAGCACACCACAGCCCTAGCAGCGACAAAACTGACTGCCACTGTACACAAAGGCCAATACCAGGAAGACGATTCCGAAGACAGTGAGGACAAGGTGTACCAAACGGAGAAGAGCTGCTGAGCTGGAAAATAAATGGCAACCATGTGCCTGTTGTGAGAGTCAGCACCTACGGGCATTGTGCCGTTACTGTGATGCTATTTGCTGCAGATATGACCGGAAGGGCCACTTGGCACAAGTCTGTAGGGCAAACCTACCATCAACCCGCAGAGAGGTCCCAGAAGCCCACCCGGCACTGGCGGCAAAACCATCCAAGTGGGAAGTTTGGAGAAACAGGCGCAGAAATACAAATGCAAGGGGACCAGAAACAAACTGCCAAACTCGAATTGGACAAGCTAGCCCCCCATGCTGGAAAAAATTGCATGTGACAGTGCACATCGAAGGGGCCTCCTGTGACATGGAGATTGACACCAGGTTGTCAGTGACAATTATCTCCCGGCAAGCCCTGAAAATGGCCATCCCACAAATAAAAAAGCAACAACTGACTCACCAAAATCTCCAGCTCAGTGATTACCAAGGGAATCGAATCCCAGTGGTCGGGTGAGGAACTTTCAACGTGCAGTTCAATAAGTTCCAGGGTGACCTGACACTGACGGTGGTTGGCAGAAACCTGCCTACACTCCTCGGTTTGGACTGGTTTGAGTCCCTTGGACTTGGGGTGACCGGCATCAACACCATTGCCAGCTCATGGACTGATGACTTGATCCAGGAGTTCCAGGATGTGTTTAATCTGGAACTCGGCAAGTATGTGGGCACACCCATTTCATTTAGCATAGACCCCAGCATAGTGCCCATTCGGATGAAGCCCTGGAAGTTTCCCTTTGCTCTAAAACCCAGAATAGACAGGGAATTGGACAAGCTTATATGGCAGGGCATCCTTGAGCCGGTTGGCCACGCCAATTGGGAGACCCCAATTGTCACCCTGGTCAAGGAAGATGGCTCTGTGCGCATCTATGCAGACTATAAGTGTACACTAAACAAGGAACTTCAGCAGAGCGCATATCCAGTACCCATAGTCCAACACCTATTGCATTCCCTGGGGCCGGGGAGACTTTTTGCCAAACTGGCAAATCACGCAGGTGTACCAGCAATTTCCTGTAGATGGCGCTACTGTGGAGGTCCAAACCATCGTAACGCACAGGGGAGCATTCAAATGTCACCGCTTATAATTTGGAGTTAGCGTTGCCCCAGGTCTTTTCCAGAATGTGATGGAAAAGCTGTTGCAGAAAATTCCCAGGGTAGTGCCATACTTTGACAATGTTTTAATTTCTGTGTGTGAGGAACAGCAACTTCTTTCCTGTTTGCAGGAGGTGCTGTCAAAATTTAGGTCTGCGGGACTCTGAGTAAAGGGCAGCAAATGCCAGATTGGAGTTCCCAAAGTCGAATTCCTGGATTACAGGATCAATGGGGAAGGCATCCATCCTACCCAAAGCAAGGTCAGGATGATTCAGGAGGCCCCTACCCCATGGAACCAGACCGAGTTGCAAGCTTTCCTTGGCTTGCTCAATTTCTACAGCTTATTCCTGAAAAATAAGGCCACAGTTGCTGAACCACTCCACAAACTACTTGCTAAGAAGAGCATTTGGGTCTGGGGGCACAAAGAAGCTGCCGCTTTCTCGGTGGTAAAATGCCTTCTCTCTGCTGACAGTTTTTTAATCCAGTACAATGACACTCTGCCATTGGTACTGGTTTGTGACGATTCCCCTTTTGGTGTGGGGGCTCTGCTTAGCCACTGACTCCCAAATGGAACTGAAGCCCTGGTCACCTACTATTCCAGGACGCTATCCAGCACGGAAAAAAATATAGCCACCTGGACAGGGAAGCACTGGCTGTGGTGGCCAGGGTCAAACAGTTTCATGAATACTTGTTTGGGAGGGATTTTGAATTGGTTACGGACCACAAACCTCTATTGGGACTCTTGACGAGTGACCTCCCCACACCTGTGGCCTTGTCACACCGTTTTATGTGGTGTGCCATCTTTTTGTCAGTGTACAGCTACAAGCTGCTTCACCACCCAGGAATGACTTTGGGGCATGCCTATGCCCTCAGCAGATGCCCCCTACCAGACTTGCTGGATGACCCAACCCCAGGCATCCCTGTCCTTCTCATCGACTGCCTAGACTCTGGACTAGTGATTTCTGCCGATGTGGCAAAGCACTTGGCCAAGAACACTACGTTCAAAACGTTTTTGAACTGGGTGTGGAGGGGATGGCCAAAAGGCCTGGTTGGTGTGGAGTTTAAGCCGTTTGTGGCTAAAAAGCACAAAATGTTGGCTCAGGTACTATGGGGAGACTGGGTAATCATACCACCACATCTAAGGTATTCTATCCTAAAAGCATTGCGTGAGGGACATCCGGGGATTGTCCAGATGAAAGCTCTAGCCTGAAGTTTTGTGTGGTGGCTCAGTATGGTCTAGGAAATACAAGAATGGTTAGCCAGGTGTCAGCCTTTCCAGGAGTAACAGCCATCTGCCTCTAGGGCACCCATACAGGAATGGGATCGTCCCAGAGCCCCCTGGTATAGGGTACACATAGATTTTGCTGGCCCATTTCATGGCCAAACCTTTTTAGTGGTTGTGGATTCATACTCCAAATGGCTGGAGATCATCCTGACGGGCACCACCACTGCAGATTTGGTAATCAAGGTACTCCATAAACTATTTGCCACACATAGTCTGCCTGATGTCCTAGTATCAGACAACAGCCCAGAAGTTACTGCCATCCAGTTTGAGGGTTTCCTGGCAGAACTGGGCATACGCCATGCCCTCACGGCACCTTTCCATTCAGCCAGTAACGGGCAGAGTGAAAGGATGGTAAGGTCTGCCAAGGAGACATTGGGCAGGTTGGTACCAGGAGATTGGCAAGCCCGGGTGGACAAATTTTTCCTGTACCAACACATAACACCCAGTGTGGCCACAGGAAGAAGCCCGGCGGAGCTCCTAATGAGTTACCGGCTTCGATCGGTCTTAGACAGCCTTCACCCAAATTATGCCCCCAAAACAACATCAGAGACACAAAGCCACACCAGGTCCTTCAGCATCTGGGACCTGGTTCACACACAAAACTTTGCTGAAGGACCTCTATGGCTATCTGGCAAAATAGAGAAAATAACCGGGGCCCAGTCATATATAGTTAGGCTAGATGACAGGTGCCAATGGAGGTGGCACATAGACCAACTACCTAGCCACCTCAGCCAGACTAAGGATAATTTAGATGTTGAACAAAAGAAACTTAACTCTAATCTCTCCCTAGCAGACTCAAGCCCAATGGAAACAGAGAAGGCACCTGAGGAAATGGGATTACAGCAATGCGCCTCCCGCAAGGTGATTCCCGTAGAATCCAAGGCCCCACCGAAAGTTTCCAGGACTTTCCAGGGGCAGAACAAGAGGCAGCATCAGGCACAAACTCTCAGCCCACTGCCGCCTCACACCAACTGAGCCATGCAGTTCAAGTAGGACTAATAAACGCTCCGCCTACCTGCATGATTATGTATGTAGAACGGATTGCTCCAACTAAGAGGGGAGGGGTTTTAGATACTGACAGCCAAGGTTTTCCCTCTGGTCTGTTGTTTGAGTGGGAAGAATGCTCAAAAAGGATTGGCTGAGCTCCCTGACAGCTCCCTATAAAAGGGCTAGCTGCCAGAGAGGCAAGCTGCTGGATTGTGTATAGTTGCTGAATAAAGAGCTGTTGTCTCCAGTCCCTTCAATCTACCTACTCAACAATTTATACATCCTTTTCTGCAAGTATGCTCCAGCGTGGTTTGGTCTTGTGTGTAAGAATTATCACCAGGATGTGTACACAAATGATGGATCTTGGTTTAATTTGCCATTCTGTATAGACATAACCTTTAAACATGTTTTATAAACATGAACATGTTTATAAAACTTGCAGGTGCTGTGTGCTAATGGATTCAGTTAGAAAAAGAAAGGCACCGGTTGATCTAATATGAATAGTAAAATACTTACTTTAGGCAGGTGAGCTAAAAACATTTGTTGCATGAAAAAAAACACAAAGTGGTAAATTTTAAAAGGGTGCCTTTCAGATTTCCAGTGTCTGTCTTTTCAGTGACAACTTAAAAGTTCCAAATTGGAGGTATATCTTGAAAAGTTATATTACCAAGCACTATGAAAAATAAAAACAGTATTCTATATTGAGTGTGACATGCACTCAGTTTAGAAAGGCAATCAGGATTATTTCTTTTTGAAATTAGAATGAAATTGATTGTATAATGACCATTCAGATTGTCCAGGGAAGATATATTTGCAACTCACTTAAGTTAGCATAATACTAGGAATATTTTAAGTTAATACTTAAGGCTATATTCTTCAAGGTATTTTTGAACACGTTTTAATAAAGAAATATTAGCTATATCATCTAAAATATATTATGTAATTTTCCATATTCTTATTATGTTTAGAGTAAAATTCCGCATTGGACAGATGAAATATCAATTGTTAAAATGCATTTTTGCAATATAAATGTTTTAAAACTAAAAATGTTTTTAATTTTTTTTAAAAAAAATGTTTTAAAACCTCTCAAAATTCTTAATTAGTAGGAAATCTAGGAACTGTTTTCCCAAAACTGGAATTAGTTTTAATGGAAGATGGGTGAAACATTTAAATAAATAATAAAACTACCTGTAGATAATATTCCACTAGGAAGCCATCTACTGCAACTGGTCAACTCTCTTACATTGCATATGGTAATGTATAACATGGCATGAGACAGTATGATTTGCCAAGAATGAAAAACAAGGATGACCTTAAATGATTTTTTCTGTTGTGAGGAATGATAGCTTCTCCCTGACTTGTAGTTATTTTAAAAAGAGTGAAAAAAATAAATAAAGGGTAATTAAATTCTTTACTGTATGTTTTCTAGAAAATTTAAATTCTAGAACATAGGAAAATGAAATTATGGTTTATTTTAAGATTTTAATCATTTTTATTCTTTATGTTTTAATGGCTTCTGCAGTTATTTTTGTTTGGGCTTTTTCTTTTTGGATTATCAGTTTTTCAAGCCATCCAGAGTTACAAAAATGATCTGGGCAGCTGTATTAAATATATAGATAAATAAATAGATAAATAAATAAATAGACAAATAACTCCATATATTGGTTTGCCTTCAGAATATTTAGAAGGCAAAACCTCTTGTGGATCAGTGGTGGGTTGCTCCCGGTTTGGCCCGGTTCACGTGATCCGGTATGGGTGACAGTGCGACATCACCGAACTGGTTCTCCACGGCCGGGAGCTGGGCCCAACCGTGCGGCCATACTTACGGTTTTCTGCTCTGCAAATGGGCAGATGGCTTTTTTCAAGTTTTTTTCCCCAAAAAAGTTAGTGCGCATGCACAGAGCGTGCGTTTGGCGCACACGCTCGCTTTGCTCACGTGCATGCGTGCGTGCGTGTGCCAACCATGCACAAAGCGCATGCATGAAGAAAACCGGTAGTAAAGGTAAGTAGAACCCACCCCTGCTGTGGATATTTGTTTTTGTCTATAATAAAAAATTAATCATGCTGTACTGTGACTATGAATTACTTCCAGTTCAGGAGTGTCTTCCAAGGGATTGAAAAAGTCAAGACTTACCCCATTAGCTTCCCTGGTCCAGAATAAGGGGTTGGAAATATAACATATCAAGATTGCCATGGCTGGTGTAAAGCAAATTCTTCTCTTTTGGTGCCTTAGGGATGGATATTTATTATATTCTGTTTATCACTTTCTCAAAGAACAAGCTAAATATAACTAACTGAAACATGGATTATAAATTGTTTGAATTTATAGGATTCCAAGCTTGTATTTTTCACAAGGTTCACCAGTATTTTTTCAGTCAGTCCTAAATATTTCTACTAGAATTATAGTTTTATTCTGATGAAAGAATGATTAGGGTTCCTAATACAGGTTTCCAAGTAATACCCCCAACAGAATCAAAACTCTGAGGCATGCATATTCCGCAAAGTGTAGCTTTATTAGGCATATGATATTGGCACATCTGGGGAAACCCGACTCTAAAAGTCCCTCAGATTTGCCCCTAGTTAAGAATACATTTTCCCCTCCTGCCCATGCAGACCATCACATGGCCCTATTAGGTCACAGTCCACAGGGGTGGGTTCTACTTACTTTTACTACCGGTTCTCTTCATGCACGTGCTTTGTGTGTGATTGGCGCATGTGTGTGAACGAAGCGAGCGCGCATGCCGAACACACCCTCTGCGCATGCGCATTTACTATTTTACTTGAAAAAAACTCAAAACAAGCACTCTGCACATGCGCAGAGCAGAAAACTGTAAGTATGGGCATGAGGGTGGGTCCAGCTCC
>JANHFM010000520.1:0-11128 GCA_032468115.1 Grayia smithii | reverse complement strand
GCGCAAACTGGGCTGAACCAGGAGCAACCCACCACTGATAGTCCAAATTAATCCGAACTTACATCCTGTCTCCTCACACCTGGTGGGAACGTCCTTGGTTCTCAGAGGAAAGAATCTTGTTTTGGTTACAAATCCCTTGCTATCTCTACCTCCCACCTCCCATTTCCACAGCTTGCCCAGCCTCTGCTGTAGCAACCATGAAGACGCCAAAAAAAATGGTTCCAGGACTGACAACCATATTCTAATGGTTACAATAAAATGTTTATAATAAAATGTTTATAATAAAATGTTTATAATAAAGTGTGAGAGTTTGAGGGTGGAAAGGGGGGTACTTTAAAGGAAACTAAATATCAACCCCCCTGTCAAGATCCCCTGATTATAGTTCTCCCTTTCAGCTCTCTTGCACTTTGGGAAAGAGAGAGAATGAAATCCATGCTCAAATTCCACATTTTCTGTCTATTTAGTCATCTCCTAATAGTGAACTGGGATTTTTCTCTGACTCCATTCTCCATCCAATGAAGCCAACCATTTCCTAATACAGTGGGAAGAAAGGTTAAGGAAGTCACCACTAATTAGGTCTAAACCATCTGAACAATTCCATTTTCAAAAATTTATTCCACCTGACGGCAACTATAGAGACATCAATTCCTTTTAGCTCTTAATATTGGCATGAAATTTTAAAGCTATTATTGCTAGACGCTTATAAAGTACATCATATCTTACTGTTCATCCCTTTCCTTCTGAAAATGCTTTTTAAATAGGAAATAACAGATTTTAGCAGGTTACATTAATGAGCACTTAAAAGTCCACTTCTCCAAGCACTGGTGAATATAAATATCTGCTTTTCCCATTCTCCTGACTGTTCTGGGATTTGGCTTCTCAGCAAAGATTCCTTATCACAGTGTTTCTCAACCTTAGTAACTTGAAGATCTATGGACTTCAACTTTCAGAAACCCACAACCAGCTAGCTATGGGCTGTTCAGAATTGAGAAATTCTGTCTTAGCATCAGATTGCCTTTTTCTCCCAAGTTCCTTCCACTTCATATATCCTGACCCACAGTTCTCAAAAAATGCTGAAAGATGGAGCCACTAAGTCTAAAGCATTAAAACTGCTTTTCTATGAGTACAACGCCATACCCACTGTCTACCTAAGACTCTTTAGAAAAACAATATGACTGCTGTTCTAACTTTTGTAGCATAGGCGATAAACACGTTCCACTCTCATGCTCATCATGCTCTGCTAACACTTAATAAAGAGCAGTGAAGAGCTGAACTGTGAACTTCAGAGTATCCAGAATGTTCCCAGGCACATTTTTTTTCCTTCAGGATGACTTCTCTCTCAACCATGCCTGTCCTAACAATATGGTGCAGCTGGCAGGTTTGCTATGGTCTTGAAGGCCTCTAAATTATCTTGCAGGGACTAGCAGACAATGTGAGCATTAACATTAAAAGCCACTGTCAGCATCTATGCTGTCATGGCATGCTGTAATCACTTGTCTTAAACCTGTTTGTCACAACTTAATCAGGGTTTGACAGGTGTTTTTTTTCTTTCGTTCAGTCATGTTCATTTCTCACTATCTAACTGGACAAGATCCTGTACAGGTAGTCTTCGATTTATTACCACAATGGAACCCAAAATTTCTGTTGTTAAGCAAGACAGTAGTTAAAGAGAGTTTGAGCCCCATTTTATGATCTTTCTTGCCACAGTTGTTAAGTGAATCACTGTAGTTGATAAGTTGGTAATATGATTGTTAAGTGAATCTGGCTTCCCTATTGACTTTGCTTGTCAGAAGTTCACAAAAGGGACTCACATGACCTCAGGACACTGCAATGGTCATAAGTATGAACCAGTTACTAAGCATCTGAATTTTGATCACATGATCATGGGGATACTGCAAAGGTCATAACTGTGAAAAATGCTCATAAGACACTTTTTTTAGTGTCGTAACTTTGAATGGTCACTAAATTAATTGATGTAAGACAAGGACTGTAGTTTTTTTGGCAAGGCTTTTCAGAAATGGTTTTCCATTGCCTCCTTCCTAGAGCTGAGAGAAAGTGACTGCCAGCTGACTTTGTGCTTAAGGAAGGAGTAGAATCCATTGACTCCCAGTTTCTAGCCTAATGCTTTAACCACTACACCAGACTGGCTGTCCAATAGCCATTGTCAGGGTTCCAAGGAATACCCCTAGCTGCCAGCCATGTTATATCTGCCCAAATTTAATTTTATAAATTGCTATTTCTTTTTTTTAAAAATTGTGCTAATTTCCAAGAAGTAGTGTTTAATGTCTGGATAAATGAAACAGTTTCCACATTATTCCTATTGACATGATGATGCCATTGTTTGAATTTGTGAAAATGTACAGTTCAGGGTGCTCTGTTTTAAAAAAAATTAGTATTAACAAACTCACTTGTCTTTGGGAATTATTTTTGCCATTATATGGAGTATAGATAGTCTGTTGTGGTCATAAGTCATGACCACAACAGAGCCCAAAATTTCTGTTGCTAGGTAAGACATTTTTAAAGTGAGTTTTGCCCCATTTTATGAGAACTATGACATAGCTTGATTTTATTGGCTGTCATTTTGCTTCTGAATTCAGTTCAGTTGCTATTGATGCCCCATATACTCCAGGATACTATTAAAGAACTATTTGTCCCATGAGGTTTGACCAGTCCTAATATACAGGCCAATGTTAGTTAACTGCACCAATCTTTAAAAACCTGCTGTTGTGTTGTAGATGAACATGATTTTTAAGGAAACGTTTGGTTAAAATTAATAGAGCTTCTGTGCTCTTTCATTTTTGATAACCATCAGTTTTCATATATTTACTCCTATTTGGATTTTTAAGATCATTTTTAAAATTGTTAACCGTCACAATTTTTTTGAGGAACAGGTAGGACATGAGCTTTTAAAAAATATGTACATTCACATTAAATGACACATATCTTATACATATAACATTTTTATTTTTATAACATTAAAGATGTTGTAAAATTTAGCATTGTGTTCTTATTGCACAAAGTCCAAAGAAAAGAGAGAAAACGTAAAAAGGAGTAAGCACATATTTTTGGTTAGGACAAGTGTCAGAAATGATAAAAAATGGTTTACAATATGGGGCATATGACAAAACACATAACAACACGGAATCCCAAAGAATTGACAAGTTAAAAACATCATGGTGGCATCTGCGTCACTGATGCAAATCTGTCATGTTGTTTGCCAACAATTTTAAAACTGTGCTTACTTGACATGAAATATTGAAATTACCTCTAATTTCAATAATTACCTCTATTTTTATGAAAATAGTTAATGGAGAAAAGAAAAAACTATTTTTATGTCTGTCCCATACTGCCAATTTTATAATCTTATTAGGGAATTAAAGAAAAAGAAATGGAAATATATTTTATTCTCATATTTTCAACCCAGGTTTTAAAACCAAGCAGATGGCTAAATAGACTTTGGAACAACTGACTCATGAGATGATCAGCTATATTTAAAAGAGCAAAGCCAGAGCAGGGATCATCAGATTATCTCTCAAGAAAGTCTCCATCTGCCTCTAAATAAGTAATTATTATGATCATTGATGAGCACATAAAACATAGAAGAGAAACAATAGATTATGTGCATTGAATGCTTAACACATTGAACATGCTTTTATCCACAATTTTCTTATTCTTCATGAACATTCATGAACATTAAACATATTGTTAGTAGACCTTCCTGGATACTTCGTCTGTGTGGACACTTACCTAAAAGAAGTGTCATATTTGCTCATTATAAGTCTTTATAATATAATTAGCACAAATGTCACATCGGCTATCAGTTCCATGTGGCCAGATATAATTCTAGTGTGTAACATACTAGAATTGCTGTGCAAAACAGTCAATAAAAATACATTTTATGACTAATGTTCTTTAATTTATTATAGGAAACTATAAGCCATCTATTTTCAGTAAAGCAATAATATTTTATTTGCACAACAGTAAAATTAAACTAAGTGAATTTTTCAAATGTAAGTTCAGCTCAAATCACCTATTGCTTTTCAACTCTAATAACCAATATTATGTCCTGAAATGTAGATGTGAATAGAATCAAAAATAATTTATTTAGTTAATTTATTATTAACAAAGAACTGGATATAACATCACCCCCACCATCCTAACTGATAATATAGATGAACAGTTTAGCAGTAACAAATATTATTATATAGTACAGTGACGTCGAACCTTTTGGTACTGAGTGCGGAAACCAGAATGCGCACACGCACACTAGAGCCAGGAAACTGGAAGACCAGCTGGCTGACGCGCGTGTGCACACTGGCCAGCTGGTGTTCCGGTTTCCAGTGCACACATGTGCCCCAGCCAGCTGGTCTTTGGATTTCCAGCATTCCGGCATGCGCAAAGACCAGCCAGCTGGCCAGCGCGTATGCACATACCGGAAACCGGAAGAGCAGCCTGCGTGCCCACAGAGAGGGCTCTGCATGCCACCTTTGGCACATGTGCCATAGGTTCGCCATCATGGATATAGTAGATTGTCACTGATGTTAAGTACTTTTGCTTGGCATAAATAATTATACATAGACCTTGTAGTAGTTTGACATAGAATATGTGGAATTGGAGCATTCTACAACTGAAAGTTAAAAAGGCAGGTGTACACTTGGTAAGCTACTATTATCACTTTGCCAAGTTATTGTATGGGGTATCAATTGTGGTAGTAGTTCCTTCCCTATTATTATTTTTTTTTTTTGGTCTTTCCCATCTCTTTGCTGCTTATGCAGCATGAGTAGATTATAGATCTAGGATATAGCCACAAATAGCTTCCTTTCTCTGCTGCTGGTACTTCAGAAGCTGGTGATTAATATTCAGTTTAACATACAATACATAAGAAAATTACGTTGTCATAGATGTGCCACTCCTTCATGGAAGGTGCACATGTACTGTATAGGCCCAAACTTTCTCAAAAATTATTCTTTTCCCAGTTTGGATAGAGTTTCTAATTATCAAGCATTTTAATGCAAATAAGCCAGTTTTGAATAAGTAACTTTTTATCATCTACATTGGCTATCCAAATGTGATCTCTCTGGATGTGTTAGACTGCAACTCCCATTCTACATAGCCATAGAACACAGTGTGAAGAAAATACAAAGATAATTATAGAGCAGATAAATAGAGTAATTGTTTTAACAATTTGAAAATATTTAGTTTGCAATGAGATTGCCTATATTGTCTTAATCATTTTTATTTTGATTTGTGGAACAAAACTAAATAAAAATTTAAAGCGATAAGCCCTTTCTTTTCTTTTTATTACATTGTTTTGGATGGTAGAGTCAAAGTATTGGCTTTTGAAATAATTTTTTACTTATGAGAAATGTTGTTGTAAACCACTTGATGGCAACCATGCAGTTCAAATAAAGACTGAACTGTGAATGTTGACATCGGATCTCAGCACACAGTGCTAAGCCATGGGAAACCATAAAACAAAGTGCAACAATACAAAGGGAAAATCTGTCAGTAAAATAGCAGGATGATTCTTGCATTTTGTTTTAATATGATACCTATGAAAACCAATAACCTTCAGAAATACTGACTGCATTACTTTGCCTCAGGAAAGCAAAATATATTTTTTAATTTTTCTGTCTTTCTGTCACTCTGTTTTTGTTCTTCTCTCTATATTTCAAATCATATTCTTCTAGTATTTCTTGGTATTTCTGTTATTAAAAAGAATACAGATTTTTTAAAAGTATACTGTAGGTAAAGAAAAACACTCAAATGTTTATGTAAGCCATGGCAATAATACCCAGTATATTAAATTTTATTCTCTCAAGATCCTTTTAACAGTTTTAAAAATTATGGAAGGCTCCAAAAGAGTTTTGTTTGTATGGGTTATAATTATTGGTATTTACAGTATTAAAAATTAAAATTGACCGAAGCTACTGCTTCTCATGATTGTTTGATTTTAATTTTGTATTATTTTTTAACATAACCTGGCAAATAATTTTAATTTTGACACTCCCTGAGAGGACTTGGAAAATTTAGGACCATGGTGGGAGTCAACAGAGGTCCACTTTAAAAAACACTGACCAAGGGCTAACTTTATACCTTTTAAAGTTGGGGGACTAAAACTCCACAAATAATCTAGATTATTAAAATGTTTTGTCAATCACAGACACTGTAAATAGTGATTTCATAAACAACTGAATCTGTACAACCAATATGCCAGGGACTGGAAATTTACTGATTATATTCTCTGCAAATGAAGAACTTTCCCATTTATAGATTTCAGATGCTACTTTTTATTGTTTGGAGAGAACTATAAAATAGTCTTGGAAAATTTCATCTCCTTGCAAATATATCATGTGTCATCAAAATGCATTTTATGTCCATCTATATGTTAAACTTGGTTCTATATACTACTACCTATCAAATGTTATTTTGCAATACAAATAAAATGAGGAAGGAAGAAATAACGAAAACACAAAGGTTCTATGGACTGCTAAAGATGTTTCTTTTGTGAAGTGTAGGAAATATCAACCAGACTTCTTAAAATTTAAGGGGATTATTGCCATAGCCCCCGATCAAAAATACTTTGAATATCATCAAAGGGTTCAGAATATGTGATTTTCTGCTTCTTGCATTTCCTAAGAGCAGTGTCTGAAGATGGCAATTGTGGTAACCTAAACAAAGTATCTCTTTTGGATATGTGTCCATATCAAAAGTGCATGCAAAAGGCTATGACTTTATTGCAATACAGTACAATGACTGCCCTCTTTTTCATGTTCACATAAGAGACACACTATTGTTTCCTAAAATTATTTCGGCAGGAAGGAGGATTTAGAGTCACATATGGCTTCAATCTTGTTGCTGTGAAATCTAATATGCAGTTTATACTGTTTTTAAAAGAATTTTAGCAAGTCTAATACCAGATCAAACATTTCAGGAAGATTTGAAAAACATCGATCTTAAATGAAAGGATGCAGAGACAGAAGCTGTGGATTGAGAATTGTGGAGTATGCTTGCAGCCCAATGTGCTTAGCACAGGATGTGATGATGAATGCCAGATCAACAGTATTGGCCTGTTTTACAGAATGTTTTTACAGAATGTGAAAGCCAGAATCTTTGGAAAAATTGTTATATTGCTAGATCAAAGGATATCTTCATCTCTGATGTTCTTAGTCTAGCCAGCAAATCATAAATTATCTAGCAGTGAAACCCTTGGGAAAATATTAAAGGCAAACCCTTGTTTTCATCAGTTGTGCCATGATATAAATCGGATTAACAGAGGAAGTCTTTACAATGCAACAAAAACACGATTGCATTTATTTAGCCTTCTCGGCAGGAAAAAATTTATTAGGTGTTTTCAGGGTCCATGTGTGTCATTGTTGTGCCATACCAAAAACTGATGATTTGTCACAGTTAAATTGATCTATAATGGGGAAGGCAGAGAGACAGAGAATAACAGAAAACTGCAACTTTGGATGAGCATTTAAAGGATGGATAATTTCCATGTACTGCCTGTGCCTCAAGCCTGTGCTCTTGAAGTACTGAGCATGTAGTCCCAACAACAGGATGCTTCTTCCTATATTTGCACATAATCAATTCATTGATTTTTCTCTTTTCTCATTTAATGAGTAAGAGGCAGATAAAATACAAGTGTTTAATTTGTAAATCATATTTCTTAATCATTTCCATTAAGTAATAGTTACAGCTAGAGAGGAAAACTTTTTCCCATGCTTGCTCATTTCCTTTTTTTACTCTGGTATTCGTTCATCTTTTATCAGATCGAAAGCTTACCAGTGCAACCACAGTTTCATCCTAAATGAAAAGGATGAAACGAGGAAAACCTCTTGCTACATACCAACATATACATGTAATCTTGTCCCATTTTATGACCTTTCTTGCCACAATTGTTAAGTGAATAACTGCAATTGTTAAGTCAGTAACAAAGTTGTTAAATGATTCTGGCTTCCCCATAGACTTTGCTTGTCAGAAGGTTGTAAAAGGTGATCACATGAACCCAACACACTGCAACCATTATAAATATGAATCAATTTCCAGGCATCTGAATTTTAATCATGTGAACCATCAGGATGCTGCAATGGTTGCAACTGTGAAACATGGTCTTAAGTTCCTTTTTTCAGTGTTGTCATAAGTTTGAACAGTTACTAAACAAACTACTGTAAGTCCAGGACTACCTATAGTTCCTGGGCAGTTTTTTCCAGCCTTCGGAAAGCTTCTGGTCCTGCTTGCTTAACACAATAACTTCAAGATAGAAAACACCTAAAAATTAAACCTAAAATAGATTTAACAAACAAATAAAAGCAAGGCAACAACAACAACAACAAAACCTCTCTTAAGGTCCTTACCATATAACCAAAAGGATAAAGAAGAAAAGAAAAGACAATTTCAGGTCTGTCTGTGAGACATGTCACTCAAGTAGCAGCTCTGTCCCACCCTGCTACAAACCTTCAACCGCCTCCCAACAGTTCCCCAACTTAAATGGATCTCTTGAGCCCCAAATATTGCCCACTCCTTTTATAAAGGAAGATTTGAAGTATAATAGCTCCAGTATAGAGTTTTTTTAATTCCAGCAGTATCCGTGTAGGTATTCCAGAACAAGTCCCTGACTTTAAACAACCAGCAATCAAAACAAGCTAAAAATAACAGGACAATGTGATAGTAATTATTCTTGACATAATAAGATGTGTATGAATGGCAGATGCTGATTTACAGATGATCTGTGTAAATCCCCATTTACTCTGTAAACGCAATAGCAGGGGAACAGAATGCTATTTATATACTAGCCCCAGATAATCTTGACTTAATTTTAACAGTTGGGCTTGCCATTCACAAAAAACATCCAGTTCTTGGAATCACTTCAGAGCAGATCTGTGCTACTGATGTTTGATATCTCTCACAGGACTCTACTGATCTCTGCAATGTTTATGCCGGCATCTGGGATTCTCTGTGCAAATGTCAGTCCATTTCCTGACTGCTGAGCATTTAAGAGCCTTCCAGGTTTAAGTCCAGAGGCTGCAATGAATTAGCACTGCCACAATAGAAATATTTTTTATATATGAACATCTCTTCTGGGGGCACCAAGGTTCACTTAGGGACTTTTTTTTTTAACACAAAACCTTGGTGTGACCTCACTTCTTTGGAAGTGGTCCTCCAACCTTTTCTAGCACACAAAACAGCAGTATTACAAATTACTCAGAAAACAGGCAACCATATTAAAGAGATAAATGCACCTGACAATTAGTCCAAAAGGATTTAGGGAATAAGAACATTAAAATAATCTTATTTCTTCAACTTCAAGAGAATTAAGATCTTTTCTACACGCATAAGAGATTTGGCAGGTTTTCATAGGTGTGAGAATCCACTTACAAGAAAATTTCATTTTCATGCTAATACGGTTTTTTTAAAATAAAGGAAAGAAAAAGAATTCCAGGCAGAATAAATACATCTAGATGGAAAACATTGAAAATGAAAGAATGTGCATTCTTTTTGAATTTTATATCATTACTAATCAATAATAAAGCAAATGTTTATCTTGTCTGTCTGAAATTGGCTGAATTTCCAATACTGAATCCTATTTCTGGTGGGAATTTCTCTAGGGGTAGAATGCAGGACAGTTGCCTGACCTTAAGCAATGTCTGGTTGGAGTGCAATTCCTATAGCCCTATTTATAGGTGATATAGTTAAAGGAAGAGGGTGCGATGGCTCAGCAGTTAAAGACACTGAGCTTATCAGCTGGAGAACTGACAACCTGGGTTTGAGATCCAAGCTCCAAGCAACAAGATAAGTTCCTGTTACTTGCCCCAGCCTCTGCCCACCTAGCAATTCTAAAGCATGCAAATGTAAATAAATTAATAGGTACCACTTCAGTGAGAAGGTAACAGCATTCCATGTGCCTTAGGCATATATCCGTGCTGGCCAAATGACACAGAAATTGTCTTCAGAAAACACTGGCTACCTCGGCCAAGAAACAGGGATGACTAGAGCCAGACACAACTGACAGAGAAACCTTTATAGTTAAGAGAATACTGTAGTAAGAAATGAGATAATCCTGGTTCACTGAATTTAACAAGCCCTTATTTACAGGAGCGAATACTTTCTTTAATTCTCTCCCTCCCTGCTTCCTTCTCTCCAGTAGTGGAATTCAAATCCCGTCACTACTGGTTTGCTTGTGGGCACACACGTGCTCACGCACACGACACTTTTGCTCATGCATAGAAGTTTATGCGCATGTGCAGAGACATCCGGGCGGGTGGGCAAAGCCTCCCACTGCCGCCACTACTGGTTCGCCCAATCCAGCGGGCGAATGGGTAGCAACCCATTACTGCCTCCCTCCCTCCCCCCATGTGTGTGTGTGTATATATAAATTAAGATAACATATCCCAGATAGTTGGAAGCAGTGGTGAAATCCAAATTTTTTTACTACTGGTTCTATGGGCATTGCTTGGTGGGCGTGGTGTGGCTTGGTGGGCGTGACTTGGTGGGTGTATATACATATATATACACACACTCGCACCCACACATATCCACACATATATAAAATCATTATATCTAAACTAATCTTAATTTATTTAAAAAGTACACTGTTGGAATTTTCTTTTATATATATATATATATATATATATATATATATTAATGACAAGAATTAGAGATTACAACTATTACATAATAAATCATACACCATTATACCCAGTAAAGTATATGTTTAAATAGAAAGTTGATGAGGACATTAGGAAGAAACCACTACAAAACTGTTGATGTTGAAACAATCTATTTAACTTAAACTACACATACAGTAATGTCCAGATTTTGTTTCTGTTTTAATACAAAGCCAGTTCAAAGCATAGTTTTATTAAACCAAATTTTAGTTTTATCTGTTGTACACACACAGACACAGACACAGACACAGACACACACACACACACACACACACACACTTCCTGGAATGTGTAATAAAAGTATCAGGCTATTTATGTTCCAGATATATATATTTCATACTTGAATTTTATTCAATTTTATTTATTTATTAAATTTCTATTCTGGCCATCTCAGGATTTTAAGCTCTTCTGGAAGGCCAGAAGTCTGGGGGAAGACCTCACCTCTGATAGGAGAATAT
>JANHFM010000517.1:217551-230711 GCA_032468115.1 Grayia smithii | reverse complement strand
CAACCTTCTCTATAAAACGAAGTTGGCCGGAAGTTGTTAAGGGAGTCTGGATCCACGGCCGGCTTCTTGAGGAGGGGTTGAACCACCGCCTCCTTCAAAGTGGCGGGGAAGACCCCCCTCCCTCAAAGAAACGTTGACAATGGCCTGGATCCAGGCTCTGGTCACCTCTCTGGTTGCCGAAACAAGCCAGGAGGGACACGGGTCCAGCAAACACGTGGCAGCGCCCAGCCTACCAACTATCCTGTCCACTTCATCCAGAGAAATACGATCAAACTCAACCCAGATGTTATCTACAAGACCTGCACTGGTCTCCTCGCCTAGCCCCACCTTGTCAGAGTCTATATCCTTCTGAATCTGAGCGATTTTGAAATGCAGAAACTGAACAAAATCCTCAGCTCTGCCATGTAAGAGGTCCTCCCTGGCTCCATGATGGAGGAGGGAGCGGGTTCACTTGAAACAGGGCCACTGGGTGGTTTTCTGCAGATGCAATGAGAGCGGTGATATAATTACATTTTGCCGCCCTCATCGCCACAAGATAAGACCTAATATAGGTTCTTAAATGTGTCCAGTCAGACTCAGATCAGGAAGATCTCCAACTACTCTCTAGGCGTCTTTTCCAGCGCTTCATCTCCCGGAACTCCGTGGAGAACCAGGGAGCCACCCGGGATCTGCGCCAGATCAGAGGCCGCAAAGGTGCGATTCCATCCAGGGCCCCGGTAGCAGCCCATTCCCAGGACGCCACCAGGGCCTCAGCTGAATCGTGTGTTTGGGACGTGGGAAATGTTCCAAGCTCCGTCAGGAACCTGTCGGGGTCCATCAGGGCCTGGGGCAGAACCAACGAGTGGGTTCCGCCTCCCAGCGGCGGGGGTTGATGGTTTGAAAGTCCAGTCTAAGGAGGGAATGGTTAGACCATGACAGGGGGAGAATCGACAATGACCCCCTACCCTGATCATTTATCCACTGCCCAGAGAGAAATATAAGGTCGAGTGTGTTTCCACCACTGTAAGTTGGGTCCTGTACAATCTGAGTCAGGTCCATGGCCGTCATGGAGGCCATGAACTCCTGGACTAACTCCGATGTCTCACCCACTGAAGGCAAGTTGAAATCTCCCACAACCATGAGGTTGGGGAGCTCAACCGCCAACTCGGGTAAGACATCGAGTATTGCGGGCAGGGCTGAAGATACGCAGCTGTGAGACAGGTACATAATCAACAGGCCTGTCTGAACTCCAGGATCCCATTTCAACAGTAGGGATTCACACCCACCTATCTGAGGGACAGTGACCTCCCTAGGACTAAGACTTTCCCTTATAATTACCACCACACCCCCTTCCCTTCCCTGGAGTGTAGGCTGGTGCAGCACACAGAAGCCTGGTGGGCATAAATCGGAAAGAGGGACTCCTCCCTCCTGCCCCAACCAGGTCTCAGTGATGCAAGCCAGGTCTGCGGCCTCCTCGTCAATAAGATCTCGGACGAGGAGGGCTTTGTTAACCACGGACCTGGCATTCAAATACACCAGCCTGAAACCAGGGTTCCGCACTCCCAAACCCCCAGGGGAGCAGGGTGAGTTTAGAGGGCGGGAACGCGGCACCGCAGAGATACATCGGGGCCGCGTTCCCCTGATATCATTATGCCCTCTTCTCCCACAGTTGTCATAAAGCCATGAGTTTTAGATTCTCTTCCATGAATTTCTATGATGTTCTATGAGAAACTATGAGAGGAGTATTCTTTTCTATAAGTTTTAGGTATTTTTGTCATTTACTTCATTTAAAGAACATTTTAATCAAGAAAGAACCATCATACAATAGAAACCCAGTTCTTTTTTTAGTGCATCAAAAATAAAAAAGAGGGGTGGGTTAATTATGGGCTCATGATCTTCATCTTGATTATTTTTCTTCCTTGCCTTACATATATCTAGATCGCCTTAAAATTAGAACATTTCTTTAGTTTAATAAAAACAAATGGCAGAATCTGTCCAGATCTTGGATTGAGGCAGTTTAAAGTTCATAAAATATGGATGATTTTGTGAGTGTGGTTGGCCTTTCAAACCAGGTTATGTAATGGCATCTAAAGGCCTACAAAAGTGACTAAGTGCTGCCATAATGTGTTTAGTTTTTATTTGTTCAGATTTGGATCATTATGATTTGAAAGTTAAAAATTCTACTTATTCTCCTTTGTACATATAACCCTTATACTATACTCATTGAACTGAAACATAATTTACAGATCATCAATCAGACCTAATTGCAGTCACATATTTCCAAATCTGGGTCCAACCTAATCTGTATATGTAAGAAATCCTTTTAAACAAAATTGGGTATTATGGCATTACTAGTAACAACAGTACTACAGACACAACAGAAGAGAACAGTAACATAATCCTAATATGTAATGCAGACCTAGGGCCACAAAGGGTTTGCAGTGAAAAAATAGCAGGCTAGAGAGGTAAAGGAGAGTCAGTTTGGTGTAGTGGTCTAGCCATCCGGGTAGGAATCAGGAGGCTGTGAGTTCTAGGCCTGCCATGAATCATGAAGCCAGCGTGGGGATCTTGAGCCAGTCGCTGTCTCTCAGTCCAAGAAAGGCAAACCACTTCTAAATGTTGCCAAGACAACTGCAGGAACTCGTCCAGGCAATTGCCAGAACACCACACTACAGTGTATGTGAGAGAGGGAACTGAGGATGAATTAACAAAATATGGGGAAATCTAAAGGGACAAATTTCACTGAAGCTATTCAGATACTTTACACTGAAAATTAATAATGAAGAAAAATAGAAATCATTTTTTAATCACTTCCCATCTTTTCTGACTTTGGGAATAAAAATTCTCTTAAGAGAATTTTGTTGTTCATGAATGTTGTTCATAACATAATCTTAAATTTCCAAAACTAAAATGGCTAGAAATATTCATTTTGACTTATAATAGCAAAGGAAGGGGTGTCTAGGAAAGAAGAGGCCCCTGTAGGTAAATATATTCAGGTGAATAAAACACTGTCCCCCAGTGAATTGCCTCTACCTAAGTTTTGCTATCTCACAAATGGCAGAGTGGAGAAAAGACATTTATTTTGTGTTTCACTCCTACTGAATAGAATACAAGAAAAATAAATCATGCCAATTCCTGGGCCAGTAATTGCTTTTGCCTCATGTTTTGGACATGTATGGAAACTTCAGTGCCCAGATTCCATGCTGTGCTCCAAAATATTCCCATAGTATCTCCTTCCTAGATCCATTAACGGAGCAACGAGAAACCAGAAATCAGAGGCTGTTAAGCTAAGGAGTGTGGTCCCTCATTTACCCTTCCATGGGGAAGAGAAGTCTTAAGGGCCCTCCCTATGTTCAATAACTGAATGTAAAACATTAATAAGTTATTTGACAGCCTACAAAACTTCCAACTATCAGAAATATGCTTCCACAAACAAAATTTTAAAATAAAATAGGAACAAATCAAGAGTAGGAATATCAAAAAGAACAATGTCCAAGAAGCAGATTAAGTAGAAGAAGTGTCATGGGTAGAATCCAAAACATGTGGCCAGGATTGTTTTTTTCAATCCTATCTGGCATCCAGAGAAGTAAACTCAGCTCTGGCTTTTTCAGTATGAAGGATCAGATGGTGGCATTACAGACATTGGCATCATGTTTGGGTACTTTTCATCTTCTTCCCCATCAAAGCATGACCTTCCCACCTCTCCATCTCCCCAGTTTCAAGACTCACAGTTCTCTGAATGGAAGTCAGGCACAAATTGCTCGTCACTGTCCGGAACCTGTGCTGCAAATTGTAATGGAGGAAGATAAGTAACATTTGGCATCCTACAAAAGGTTTATTTAAAACACACACATGCATGCACACACAAATGAAAGAAAGAATAACAGACGAAGAAAAAAAAACCTTGCCTTTGTATGATGGGAACAAATCACTGCCAAGAAACAGGAGCGAGTTTCTCTCTTGGGATTGCAACCTTGTCTGCGTAATCTCTCTCCCAGGAGAATTGCCATTAGCAAATGAACAGCTCTTTATTTCAAGAGTGTTTTCCTCTTTTCATGGTGCAATACTGGCCTCTTAACACTTAAGACCTAGCTAAAATAGGCACATCTACTGTACACCGTAGCTTACGAGAGATTCCTTAATTCTCTAGTCCTCACAAATCATACCAAACGATCTAGATCACCATGAAATCCTAAGGAGGCTCAAACAAGGATGGGAAATTAAGCAACACCAAAGAGATCAAATAAACTACAAGTAGTCCTTGACTTACAACAGCGACAATTTGAAGTTACAACAGCATTGAAAAAAGGGACTTATGACTGTTTCTCACATTTATGACCATTGTAGCGTCCCCATGGTCATGTGATGTACACTGAGATGCTTGACAACTGACTCATATTTATGACAGTTGTAGTGTCCAAGGGTCATGTGATTCCCTTTTGTGACTTTCTGACCAGCAAAGTCAATGGGGAAGCCAGATTCACTTAATAGCCGTGTTACTTACTTAATAACTGCAGTGATTCACTCAAAAATATGGCAAGAAAAGTTGGGGCAAAACTCACTTCACAAATTTCTCACTTAGCAAATTTTGCCCTTCATTGTGGTTGTACGTTGAGGACTACCTATATAGGTTTTATTTTTCGTATCCATCCAAAGAACCATACATCCAACTGTGTAGTAGTTTAATTGTGGTTTATTGGAAAAGACACAAAAGTAATCCTATGTATTTACATTTTAAAGAAAATTCTACTGAATTATTTAAATATTGCAGAATGGCAATAATTGCAAATGTAAGTAGCTCAGACAGAATTATTGGTTTCCTAGCGTTCTAATCACTTATGTTATCTTGCCCAATAATAAAATGTCTACAAGGAAAAAGAAACTGGCCAAGAAAATGCCAAGAACCCTATGAATACCATAGAGTTGCATTGTTTATAAAATCAGTCATAGTGTACCAAGACATAAAAACAATTATCTTGAAGTAAAAAAAAATGAATTTTATTCCTATACTAACATTTTTCCTCTGCTTGAAAGAAAAATGCAATTCCCTTTTCTTATCAAGGCATTTGTGATTTATAACTTTTTGGACTAGGATCAACGGCAGCTGTTGACTTTCCATACTAACCATCTTCCAATTTAGGTCAGCATAGCCCCAGAGTTAATCCCACTGCATTTTTTGGGTAAAATTGATAAGTTAGCAAGACCTCACACATTTGTGGCATTCTTCCACTGGATATCAGTCCCCTTCCTGTAGGCCTAGGGAAAAAATTCTCAAGGACTATGTCTTAATGTTTTTTTTTCTTATTAGATTTTTTAAGGGTTTATGTAAAAGGTATTATGTATGGTTGCCTATAAAAGTTTATATACATTTCATCAATTTACATGTACCAATAAATCTATAAGTGAACAGAACCTGACACAGCCTCTATATAAAGTTAAGCACTGCATCTTTCTGCAAATTTGGATGCATGCTTATTTTTTATGTGCAGTTGTTTGCATATTCAAAATATCGGTAAATGAAGAATGAATACAGATGGATGCAAAAATTTGGACACCCTTCCAGTCACTATATATTATACGTCTTTTGGCAGAAATAATGTTTTCCAAACATTTTCTTTAAATCTCTTTATTTTTGCTTCTCATAATTTTTCCCATTTTTCACTGCAGAACTCTTCTAGCTCAGAAATCTAGAGTCTCCTGCATGTCTGGGATCTCCGTGTAGATCTTCAATAATATTCAACTTTGACGATCATTCTAAAATCATTATTTTTTTTCCATAAGTATTTTATAGTTGATGGAGGTATATTTCAGATAATTCTGTTGCTAGAAGACACTGTTGTTCAAACTTGTGGGGTTTTTGGTGCCACCCAATCCCAAAGCAAAACTCCCACATTTAGTAATTGGCAAAGTATTCTTTATTTTATACGTTTCACTCTTTTCTCTCCTAGCATATCTTACAGGGCTGAAACCAATCAATTCACTTTCTGTTACATAAGTCTAAAGTACTTCATTCCAAATAATTTCAGATTCATGAAGGTTTTTATTTTTATGTATTTTGGCATACTAGTAACTAATTATCTCTATCTCTATATCTAGCTAGCTAGCTAGCTAGCTAGCTAGCTAGCTAGCTATAGTTTTATTTTGGGGTAAAATAGATGATATAATTAGGCACACAAAAGAACTAAATTTCTGGTCTCCTAATAACAGAGAGATTCAGGAGTGTGCCTTCTGGAGAAAGCTCTGACATTAGGAAAGGTGGAAGAAAACAGAGGAGGACAACCAAAAGCAAGATGGATAGACTCAGTTACAGTGGTGATGGTTATATTATTGGAAGACCCGAAAAATTAAGTGAGGGGCAGATTATCATGGAGAAAATCTATCTTTATGGTTTCTGAAATATTAAAATCAATTCATCGACTCAATAATAATTAAATATTGCTATTTATTATTTCACTATCTGTATAGTTTCATCACTATCCAAAGCTCACTACCACCACCAAATATGTCTCCATGACAATATAAAACATTTGGAAATAACTCAGATCTGCAACTCAGTTTCCAGAGTTTACCTTACCGCATCAATCTTGTCTGTTATTTGTCCATACAAGAGAGAAAGGGCATTGATCCGACCGTGATATGCCCTTTCTCATAGGGTGCGATGGGAGGTGCCAGTCTGGGTTATTCCTTCCTCTAGCTCTATGGACTGAGTTGAAGATTCTGAGGTTCCGCCTCCCTGGTGACGTTCCTCAGTTTGTGAATGAAGACGAAGCGAATGGAGAACCATCAGCAAAAGATAAAGCAACAACTCCCCCACCCAGCTGGAGTCGGACCAGACAGGAAACCGGGTGGGCCTGGCACCTCCCATCGCACCCCATGAAAAAGGGCCTATCACGGTAGGACCAATGCCCCTTCTCCATGGTGTGGCAATGGGAGGTGCCAGTCTGGGGCGTACCAAAGCCCTGACAGACCTAAGGGTGGGAACTTTTCTGGGCCGACGACACTGCTATCTCCTGCACCTCCTGCAATACCCTTCATCCAAAGGCCATCTCCGCAGAGGCGTAAGGGTCAGTCTTGTAGTGGCAGATAAAGGGAGTGGGTGACGTCCATGTGGCTGCCCTACAAATCTCAACTGAAGCTTGGGTAGACCAGGCCGCTGTTGTAGCGGCACTGGGGGTGGAAGGGCCGTGGTTCCCTGAGGTATTGGGAGAGCTTGAAGCTCATAAGCTTGGGCAATGCAAAATGTAAGCCAACGCCCCACCATGGAAGGGGTCACCCTGTGGCCCAGAGTCAATGGCTGAAAGGAGACCCACAGCGA
The DNA here is from genome assembly GCA_032468115.1 of Grayia smithii. NCBI lineage: Eukaryota > Metazoa > Chordata > Lepidosauria > Squamata > Grayiidae > Grayia > Grayia smithii. The sequence goes on along the minus strand of JANHFM010000517.1, from coordinate 223,417 downwards.
TTCAGTCTTCCGAAAAGAAGAGGTCCTAGATACATAAATACGGAGGACCCTCCTCACATCCACCGTATGCCAGTCTGCTCCAGTGCGTGCCGAGGCCCTTGGCAGAAATCTGGAAGGACCAACTCCTGTGCTCGGTGAAACAAGGAGTTGACCTTCGGAATGAAGGTAGGGTCCAACTGCAGGACCACACAGGTCCTTCCTCACCGATAATGCAGCCAACTCTGATCTGTCGGGCAGATGTGACGGACACACGGAAAGCCACCTTACATGAGAGGAGTCTCAGACTGGCCTCCCTTAAAGGTTCAAATGGAGCCTTAGTAAGCACCTGCAAACCAATGTCAGGTCCCAAGTGGGATAGCGGTGGATCGTGGAGGGGTGGAGGTTAGAAGCCCCACACAAAAATCCTTATCCTGGGTTGAGTGGCCAAAGAACCCCCATCCCCAAAGGCCCAAACCGACCCCAATGCAGCCACCTGCCAGTGTAGAGTGTTTGGGGAAAGACCATGGTCCAGGCCCTCCTGTAAGAATTCCAGAACCTCTGCAACAGAGGCTGAAGTAGGGGCCAAATGTCGCTGAACACACCAGTCCACAAAGATGGACCAAGTGGCCTCATAAATAATTGTGGTTGATGGCCGCCTTGCTGCCTGGATCATCTTTATGACCTGGGCAGACAAATTCTCCCGTCTTAGGAGCCACCGCTCAACCGCCAAATGGCCAGCTGGAGGCACTGAGGTTCGGGATAAAGAACTGGACTCTGGTTGAGGGATACTCTGTCCGGGGGAATCGTCCAGGGCCTGGCGATGGACAGTCCGACCAGATTGGCGAACCACAGTCTCCTGGGCCAATGAGGAGCCACCAGCAACAATTCCACCCTCCCCCATAATACCTTCCTGACAACAGCTGGGATTAGAGGCAGAGGAGGGGCCACGGAGACCTCAGGGCATCCATTCCCTTCGCTCCTGGAACTGAAAACCGGAACAGGAACCAGGGAAGCTGAGCGTTCTCTGGAGAGGTGAAGAGATCAACCTCCAGAGGGCCAAATGGTTGATGAGGTCCTGGAACAGGCTAGGATGAAGCTGCCACTCCAGTGGGTCCATGGTTGCACAACTCAGCCAGTCAGCTTGGATGTCGGCCGTTCCTGCTATATGATCTGCAGTTAGAGATAAAAGATGGGCTTCTGCCCAATGGCAAAGTGCATCTGCCTCCGACATGAGAGATTGTGATTGAGTCCCCCCTTGCAGGTTGATGTGGGCCTTCGTGGTGATGTTGTCCATCAGGAGGAGAACATGTTGCCCCTCCACCGTCTGTCCAAAGAACTGCAACATCAGGCAAGCCGCCCTGAGCTCCAACCAGTTGATCTTCTGCTGGAGTTCCAATTGTGTCCAATGACCCTGTGCCATCTGGGAACCGCAATGGCCTCCTCAGCCAAAGAGGCTGGCGTCCGAAGTCACAGTCACCTGGCAAGGCTTTCTGGAAAAACAACCCTTCCTGATGGCACCTACCAGTCTAGAGATTGGAGCACCCTCGGTGGGACCCTCACCCAAAGTGGCGAGGCACTGGTGCCCGTCTTCTGGAAGGGGACCAGAAACCACTGTAGTGGCCTGGCATGGAACCTCGCCCATGGGACAATGGCCAGACCACATCTTTCCTAAAAGTAGTGACAGGCAAGCCACTGGAACCAAGCTGTCATGCCAGATGAGCCTGACTAGGTCCCGGATGCTCTCCTGGTGGTCCTGGGACAAAAAACCTGACCCACCCGGATGTCTATCAGGGCCCCCAGGTGCACTAGTCTTGTGGAAGGAAGCAAGTGGCACTTCTCCAAATTCATGGAGAATCTGTGGTCCCTCAGGACTTCTATAGTTGTGGCCAAGTCCCCTTCTGCCTGCCACTTGGAGGACGCCTCACTCAGCAGGTTGTCCAGGTAACACTGGATCCTGATGGGGAGCAATATGAGGTGAGCTGCTATGACCGAGATAAGCTTTGTGAAGGTTCGAGGGGCAGGAGCCAGCCCGAGCAGCAATGCCACGTATTGAAAGTGGCGGCCTGCATAACAAAATCTCAGGTATTTTTGATGTTCTGGGCAGATAGGGACGTGGAGGTATGCCTCTGTGAGATCTATGGAGGCTAAAAAAATCTCCCTCTCTGATCCTGGCTAAGATGGAATGCAGGGAGTGCATCTTGAACCTCCTGTACACCACACATTTATTGAGCCCCCTTAAATGGAGAATTTCTCTCCACCCCATGCCTTTGGGACGAGGAACAAGATTGAATAGAAACCTCTACCCCGCTGTTCCGGTGGCACCGGTTGAATGGCCCGAATAGCCAGCAAATGCTGGATGGCTGCGTCCATGAGACCCCGTTTTACTGGGTCTGCTGCAACTGGACAGCGGAGAAAAAACCTTGGAGGAATGGAAAGGGATTCTAAGGAGAGTCCTGTACAAATCGTCTCCCTGACCCAGGTGTCCCCTGTTATCTCCTCCCAGTGGCCTGCGAACAGGCCTAGCCTGCCGCCAATGGGGCTCAGGACTCACAGTCACTTGTTAAGTTGAGCCCCCCTGCCACTGTAACCCCTGAAGGGTCTACCAGACTGTGGCAGTTTGCATCTGCCACCAAGGACAGGTCTCTCCAGTTGGTATCCCGCCCGGGGCTGGAAGGGCTGCTGCTGATAGGGAAAGCCTGCCCCCTGTCTATAGGAGGGCCACCTAAAATAAGGGATCAGGCGGAAATCTGCTTACCTGCCCTGGGAAGGTGGCACCGTCCTCTTGTCCCTGGTCTCTACCAGTAAAGATTCCAAGGACTGGCCAAACCGGTGACCCCCGTCAAAGGGGGCTGAGGCCAGCTTCCACTTGTTCTCCGCATCCATACACCAATGCCGTAGCCAGAGCATACGTCTTGCAGTAACTGCCAATGCCAAAGCCCTGGAGGAGAATTTTGCATAAGCAAATGTAGCATCAGCCGTATATTCCGCTGCAGCTAGAATCCTGGAAAGATTCTGGTGAGCCTGCATATCATCTGGAGCTAAATGTGATTGCAGCTGATGGAGCCAGCAAACTGATGCTCTAGTAAAAAAGGATGCTGCTGACGATGCCCTCACAGTCCAGGAATTGGCCAAATGAGCCCAACAGCTCTTCTCTGTCTCTTAATGGCATTCCTCCACCTTCAAAGCATGTCTTCGGCATCCGTCAGTAGGACAGAGGAGGAGGAGGTCAGCGCACTCACAGGGGAATCAACCTTCGGAACCTCTAACAAGGAAATTAAGTCAGGAGCAATTGCAAAAAGACGGCCTCCCAGACCAGAGATCCGGCCAGCCCTGGATGGGGAAACCCACTGGCGCTTGATCTGCTCCAAAAAATCCCTGGAATAGGGATTGCGTCCTCCTTCACTGTTGCCTCAGCGAACAAAAAATCATCCAGATCCCTGCTCTCAGTTGAAGGCTCTAGAGCCCCAGAGTCCTTTTCCAGTCGGGCAGTAGCTTGTGCTTTGAGGATCAGTGGCCTGAGGAGGGCCGGATTGAAAATGGCCTTTAAAGGCCAGCCTGCCTAGGTGGCCTTGTTCCCAATTAGAAAACCACCTTCACCTTGGTAATTGTGTGAGAAAAAACATTCTGAAAGGCCAGGTGAAAAAGGCTCCTGGTAATACTCCATCAGAGCACGTGACTTCAATGGAGTGGATTCCTGCACCAGGGGTTGGTCAGGCTCAGACAACTGTTGTTGTTGAGAACTCCCCTCGGCCATGACATGTCTCACTGCCTGTTCTATCCATTGCTTCAAAAGGACAGGCACCACATCTTCCCCCAAATCTGTCTGTCGGAGCCCTGCTGCAGTTGGGGTAAAGGTTGCTGCTGCACAGACCTGTGTCTGTGACCCAGAAGGTCCAGGGCAAGTCTGTAAGACCCCTGATGGTTCAGGAGACCAGGTCTGGGGAATAGCTGATGTAGAAGGCAACTGTGGTCCCTGTTGACTAGACAAAGTGCCAGGTGAAGCTGCCAACTGCTGTTGTGCAAGGTTGGTTGAGGGTAAAGATTGCTTGTTGGCCTCAACTGAAGCTCTAGCAAACTCCTTGTCAAGGGCCTTCTGCCTTATCTGAGCAGACTTCTCTTCTGCTTTAGAAGGCCCCTTATGAGGCCGGACCCTAGCACTAATCTTAGCTGCTGCAGCCAGATTGGCTGTTCTGGGCTTGACTGCCACTATGCCAGATCTATCAGACTGGGGGGACCAGGAACCTTCTGCAGAGATAGGCCCCTGTCTACCACTGTCTTCCATTGGTGCAAATATCAAGAGACTGTTGCAAAATAGTGGAAACAGCCTTGGCACATGATAAGTCAAAGGGAACCCCTCACAGTAGATGTTAACTGGATAGAGGGCTGCAGCTCCTGCAATCAAGGAAAAAAAAAAGGAAAAAAATGAGCCCAATGAGTCAAACCCCAAACCCCAAAAAGGCAATAGGGCATAAGGCAAAATACAGCCTGACCCCATGATGACAAAATGGCCACTAGGAAAAACAAAATGGCCACCGCTCAGTGCTGCAGGTTACAAGGCATCTATGATGAGTCACTGTAATTTAGCCAGGTTAGGCCGCAAAGCCAGCCCATAGGCAAGAAAGCAAGGTGGCTAGTATGACCAGGACTCCCATCCGGGACACGGAGAGCCACACCATCCACCTGGGCAGATGTACAATGCCAGGTGAATATTCTGCCTGGACTTACAGTCGCAAAGAAAAAATTGGGGCAGCACCAGCAAAAAAAGGCTTAGCTGCCTACCAAGGAAATAACAACCGTGCCAGGCTTGAAAAGGCTGGTGTGGCCTAGTGGCTCTGCCCCATCGTGCTGCAGTTTCCAGTGCTCTCCGGCCCATGCCCAGACTGTATTAGGCTGGCGTGGCCAGGAAATCTTCAGCCCCCACGCCAGGCTCCCAAAGGCTGGTAATGGCTTCCCCCGGGCCTGGCGGCAAGCGTTTTCACCACCAAACAGCTTTTTGGTAGCCAGTCGTAACTCCGAGGACCGGTTGTAACTCTGAGGACCAGTTGTAACTGAGGACAAAACGCCGCAAAGGCCTGTGCAGCTTCCCATGGCTCCCCCTGGCTCACCTGCAGGCCTCCAGGCCCCGCGGATCGCAGCTGGAGTCCAGCGACCAACCAAACAGCAGCCCCCACCACCAAAAGGCAGCAGCGGGGCTGGGAAGCGTAATGGGCCCCCCGTTGGGGGAGCGTAACGGGCCCCCCCGTCTCCTAACTCCAGCGCAGAGAGCCCCTCCCAACAGCACTCTCTGAGCAGCAATTAGTGTGGAAAAAAGGAAAAGGAAAAATACAAAAAAATAATATTCCAAAGTCCCTAACTAAAGAGAAAAGAAAGGGCTAAAATAAATAAATTCCAGGGAATGATTCCAATTTCAGCTCCACTGCCATGGAGCAAAGAAACATGCGTTCACTAGCTGAGAACTGAGTTGAATAAATTGAGGAACGTCACCAGGGAGGCGGAACCTCAGGATCTTCAACTCAGTTCATAGAGCTAGAGGAAGGAATAACCCAGATGGGCACCTCCCATCGCCACACCATGGAGAATGCTGTGATATCAAATGAAATGACTGACTGAAGAATTCTGGAAGTTGAAGTCAACATATCCTAAAGTTGCCAGGTTGAGAATCATTGGTTTAAGCTGTAGTTGAGATTTTTCCAGAGGATATTGCATTCTGCAGTGGGAAGTAGGTAGCTAGGAAACAAACAAAAAACCATATATGATTCTGGAATAGACATTATCAAGATATAAATACTGAAATGTATGCACTGTTCAGTGGTTCGAATCCCTAGTGCTGCGTAACGGGGTGAGCTCCCGTTACTTGTCCCAGCTTCTGCCAACCTAGCAGTTCGAA
>JANHFM010000517.1:193189-217451 GCA_032468115.1 Grayia smithii | reverse complement strand
AACTCTTTATTTTAACTGGAAAAGTTGGGGGTTGTCTTATACGCCCAGTCGTCTTATACGCCGGAATATACGGTACTAACATTACTTTTAAAGGGAAAGGAGGACACAGCAGGAAGGAAAAACATTTTACATACAGTGTCTAATGGAAATTCCTTATTGAATGGGTATTTAGGATCCATTATTTTTGGCTTTTGTTCCCATAATGACCTTTTTAATCTACTGACTACATTATTTATTTAATGTAAACAAAAGCTTTCCATTTAGTTTGTGTGTGCGCGCATGCATATATTTGTATATGTATGTATATGTATCAGTATGTATGCTGTGAATTAAAAGCCCCAAAGTATTAGAGTTATAGGGACACATGCAATTGTTAATATTTAACACATTTCCATTTTTCTTTTATCCACATCTGGGTTAGTTATCTCTGAAATTTTATGCAGAATTAAGAAAATGCCACATATAATATGAAAACATATAACTATTTAAAGGTTCCACACATTAAATTTTAACAGACAGTAAAAAAAAAATTAAATGAAAATTGAGTTAAGGACGAATATACCTGGGTATTGCTCTGCACTAACTATCTGGACCATTTAAAGCTAAGAAACATTTGTAAGTTATATAATCATTTTCTTACCTTTATGGCCTTGATTGCTGCCTTAGTAATCTGTGTCATTTTAGCCTTTGAAATAGGAGGCTTGTAATCATTCAGTGAGTAAAGCTGAAAGAAAAGAGAAATTACTGTGAATATAAATGGAAAAAAACTATTAAAATTATGTAAGAATGTTAGATCCACTAATAATATTTTCGTACGATTAAAACTGAGCTTTAATTTATTTCAATTAATCATGTCCATTATTGATATGGCACGATCATGAAACCCAGGTTGATTTTGCATTGATTGAGAGAACTGTACGGATCCACAATACAAATATAGCATTCTCCAGTTTCTGGAGTAGAACTATAGAATCTGTTAGTTAAGTCTAGAACTGAAAAAAGCAGTAGGAGCTTTCCCCTTACCTTAACTTTGTCCTTTAAAAGACAGTGTTTTGTAGAAGCAAGGCTAGCCTTTTTTTTTTGTTGAATTCAAACTTAAAGTCAAATATGCTCCAGTGAATCAAAGAATCCTTTTCATTTTCACCACATTAAGGACCAGATTGCAATAAAGCCTGAAATCACTGTTCATCTAGATCACAAGTGTCAAACTCATGACGTTACGTTGCCGTCACATGACGTTTTTCCCATTACAGAGCTGGGATAGGCATGGCCAGCACATGACGCATCCAGCCCACAGGCCACCAGTTTGACATCCCTGATCTAGATGCATTACAAAGTGTTAACAATTATTGCAGCCCCCTTTTCTTTTTTCTTTTATCCACATCTGGGTTAGTTATCTCTGAAATTTTTGCTTTTGTTTTATGTTGCTTCCCCCACCATCACCATTTTGAAAAGTAACTGCCCAAATAAATATTAAATATATTTGTGTAACACCACTAAAAGTGTTATGGTAAGGCCTGGTGTGAGCAAGGTACAAATTCAGATGAAGTATTATAACCACTATCTGAATGTACAATTCATCACTGATTTATTTACAGCACAATCTAGCATGACATTCATACATCAGGAAGAAGTTAACCATGTATTTTAAAGAAAAGAAAAATCAGAACTGAAGGATGGTCAGCCACCATAAAGATGATTATGATACTGTCCACACTGGAGAGTTATCTATTATTATCATGATCAGCAGCTGAACGTAACTGGATGTGCTACCTGAAGCTTAACAGATGAAGATGATTTACTGATGTATAGCACGGAGGTAATCTCACTCTTTCACTGAAACCAATATTTGCCTGCCAGATTACTTCTTGAGATTTTTCACTCTTATGCCTTTTCTACCTGAGATCCACAATACCTGGGTTTGAGTATTCCCCCATGAAAACGTTCTATGTTTTCTATGTATTCTATGCCACTATGTATTTTTGAATGGAATAATTGCACTTCACCTGGGAGGGTGGCATAGGAAAATTCAGAGCATAATCAAGTCCATATATTTAAGATGTTAAATAGCTAGACTAAGTTTTCCCGTGTTCACTGAAGTTTAAATATAGCAAAGGACCATATGTACTATTCTTAAATACAGAAAATATTCTAGACACAACTCCTGAGCACACCAACACAGGTTCATATATTGTTACACTGTTCAATGTTATCCAGTTTTCCTAGTCCATAGTACCCAGCATCCCTAAATGCCACCAATGAAACAATAATTATGCCAAATCGCAGAAGCTTTCAGGGCTTTTGCACGAGTCCTTGCATACATATGGAAAATAAAATCTCAGCTATTTACAAGCCTCAAGCAGATCTGCTAATTAAAATGATTGACAACCTTTATCTTACTCCCTGTTCCCTTTACATACAATAGTACTATAGGGCATTCAGTTAACATATACTGATGTTAACTGTATCTAAATCTAAATGCTATTTCTCACTCTCTACCCCATACTTTTCATGTATTAAAAATACTGAAAAACTATTTCTGATTTATGCAAATCCCAAAGCAAATGGATTACAATAGAAATTTATAAAATAATAAAGCAAATACTAATACTAATCTTGAAAATTTTTTATACAGTAGTTGAATCCCAACTATAAGTTCAATCAACCTGCCCAAAAGAAGAATATTAAAATTAATAATTAGTGATACTATAAACTTGTGGATCTAGTGAATGTTTTCCTTCCATATAAAAGTCATCTTCCCTTACTCCTGCCAACTGACTTCAAATGAAGTGTAATGGGCAAGGGTCCAGAAGGCAAATTGTAGCGTAATCTTCTACAAACATCACAATTACACCCTCAAGCTTGTAAAAAATGAAGCAGATTCTATACAATTGTGCTAGATTATGAAACAAAATTATGTAGAACAAGAAGTTTCAACGTTTTATGCACATTTGTTGCAGAAAGCACTTGAGAGTTGCAGTTTTTTTATCAGTTTTCCAGAATAGAGGACAACAAAAACTGCACTGGACAAATACTGGACATTTACTAAGGGACCAAAATAACATTTCTTTGCTACACTTGCCCCTGTGGAAATGGATAACTGTGAACCTTTGTTATTTGCTTGATTTTCCTCTGCAGAAGAATTAAGTACCTTGACAAAGAAGTTACCACAAACTACCCTAACTCCAGATAAACTTCCCCAAGAACTGAATTTGAGGCTATTCCTACATGACTCTGCCACATGATACAGAAAGGTTTTGAAGATTAACAATGTAATTCTAAATCAGTTAAACTACACCTTCAACATCATCCATCCATACATGTTTTTCATAAAATATAGCATAGGGAACCACTGTTACTGTATGACATAAAACTTACTCTATCAAGGAAAGGAACACAAGGCAAGTATCAAATCCTCAAACAGCTTTTGTTATTGAACCTTTTGGGAAGTTTACAATGAAGTTCTCAATAAACTTCATCAACTCTCATCCTTCTACTCTGAGCTAAGAGTGAGGCCAAAGGAATCTGATCCTGCTACATGTTGCCTAAACCCCTCAAAGTTCCAAAGGAATGCTAACTAGCCTAGCGAGTATTGATTCTTCTGGTTTACCCAAAATATAGTGACTTCATGACTACATCCCCCCTTCTTAGAGAAAATAAAAAACTAATGACATTTTTAGTATTGCCTATATTTTAAATTATTTATTTGGAAGAGTTCTTTTAGGGTTTCCAGAAGTCAGAAAAACAGATCTGCAGCAAATTCATCTTTGAAAAACAATGGCAGATGTATATTCTTAGGTAAACTAAATAACAAGGCCAAACCAAGGAGAAACCCATTGTGGAAAAGTAGGCAAATACTGGCCTGGAGACAAAATCTGTTCCAAAACTCTGCTTAAATCAGAAATTAATACTCAGAGAAACAGTAAGTTTTCAAATACTTGCATTTTTATGGCATTATACTATTCAACCAATAAACAAAAACTACACCTCTCAATCTAGTGGGTCTTACTACAAATTCCATCTTAGCTTCATATAGCTGTTGCCTTTGGTTTATAGAGATTCAGGGTAACAGTAACCATTACATCTTGTGTTAAAAGAGTTTTGCAATTCTGTATAGGAAAAGAAATATGTAGGTTTCATTCTGCTGGATTGTATATATTTTATTGTAAATGGTTAATTACAACCAATTTGAAACAAAATTAAAAGTCTCAAAATAATTTATAAATTATCTTTAGTGGTCATTTACTCTTAATTTTGCTTGAATATCATTTATTTACATGCTGTCTACTCAGTCTTTTTAATTTCCTAGCTGTTTTATCTTCATTTCTGTTCTAAAATGAATGACTGAACAATGAAATTATGTTGGTTTTGATACAATTTGAAACTGTTTTGATACAATTTGAGACTGTAGGAGATGAAGGTGATTATCATTTTTACTTTTATAGCAAAATTTACTATATTTACTTGAGAACTATTTTTTAAAAATAAATAAAATATATAAAAGAATTCTTCTGCTTTTACCTCTGTAACAGGGGTGAAATCTACTTACCTTCCCTACCAGTTCAGAAGTGCATGATCCGTGCGAGCGAGTGAAAGGTGTGTGCTTGGACCCTGCATATGCGCAAAGCCTTCTACGCATGCACAAAGAGTCATAAACAGGTTACTTTCTGATTAAAATCAGGAAGTAGATTTAATCAGGAGCCTCGTGCTGCTGCTGTTACCAGTTCTCCAAGCCATGCACTGCAGCCACTACCAGTTTGGCCGAACTGGTAGCATTTCACCCCTGCTCTGTAGCCAATCTTCCCAATATACAATGAATAAAAAAACACTAATTCATTAAAAAATCTCCACTATTAATATTGAAATCTACAGAAAGAGCAGCAAAATATTCGAACCAAACATGCTTTTAAAAAAGTCTGATTTTTTTTTGTATTGCAGAGATTTGACCAATCCAATTTTAAAGTTATAGTTTGTAGATTTGGCATCATTATTATACAATATCTTATCCTCCTCTCAAACTGGAAAGATGATGAGTCATGGTTTCCCAGATAAATGTACTGAAAGATGAAAAATATTATATTCACATTAATATACCTAAAATAATACTAAAACATTTTAAATTAAACATATTTTTAAAAATCAATCTGCAAAAGTAATTTCCCTAAACAAAATATATGAATTCAAAGTTAGTTTCCAAGCAGAAATTGTTCTTTAAATTTTATTTTGAAGGGTAATTTTATTTTAAGAATACGTATATATTGAGAGAAAAGGGTAGATAGTTTAGATAAAGGAAGCAATATTAAACTACAGATTACATTTAAAAGGAATTCTCTTCATTTAGATTAAACTTCCATTTAATCCAGTATTCTGTTCCAAAAGTGATTGGAACATTAATAGTTCACCTTATGGCTCTTTCTGCTTCATATTTCATCTGATATATTCTATAAAAATATAAGCTTGCTTGCATTATGTTTTTTGAATTACAGAAATATTTTATTTTGTAAATATCTAAAATATACCGGATATGGTGAGAGAAAGCAAATTATTTGACTCCTGTATGGGATATTCATATAGTCTTGATCTATCAATGTATGTAATTATGTAAATTGCCAATTAATAGCAATGAACACCTGAAAATATATCAAGTCATAATGTGCTGTTATTCTTTGCATGTTCTGTCTCTTCTAAATTCTTTACAAGTAGCAGATTTCCAGTAGAGTGGTAACCAGATTCTGTCACAATAGTATACATAAAAATGGGAAGATATTGAAAACAGCAAGTAATGCTAAAAAACAAAGGCTACAATTGTTTATAAAAATTACATACAAAATTGTTTTCTTTCACTTTACTGAAAAATGTAAACAAGTTGTGTCTGCACAGGCAACTTGTATTAGATTTATTGCTCCACAAGTGCAAGCAAATAATCAAATAAGCAGACTTAACATGATATCAAATCTGGGATTATCTTTTATGTATCCAAAGTGGCTAGGATTTATACATCAACCAGAAACTCTAACTTAAAGCTGATTTACAAATGTTAACTTGTTTAGGTATAACAAAACATAATTCTGGAATTAGATTTCACACTATGTTCTTTATGTACACAAATATAACAATCTGTGCACATCAGCATGCCTGTTTGCTCAAATTGCCATTAAAGAAATCGGGACTGTTGACTTATTGTTATCAATGAACAGGAACAAAAAGAAAGAATCGATTAATCGGATGCAATAAAATTAGCATGCATTTATACCACTATGATATTAATTTATAATAAAATAGATGGCAACACTTTCTAAATGCATTAGTAAATAAAAGCACGAAATAATAAACATTTATGAATGGTCAAAACATGGTAATCTGAAACAATTACGTTGTTTCACAATTAAACTATTATTAGAGAACAAAACAAATTAAATAAAAAATCCTATCATTATGTTAGTGAAGTTCAAGAAAATATTTTTACTATTCTTACTACTACTGTAGTAAATTGAAGATGAGCAGTGAGAAATTTACTTCCATCTGTCAACAGGTGGACAGAAGTAGTCAAGTAACCAAATTCAATTTAGTTTCTATTTCCTCCGCATTTAACATAGCTATCTGCTAGTTTAGCAATTTTATCTGACATAAAATCTTTGAGTCTGTTGGCATTTTCTGTACTTCAGTATCTTTTTTTTTTAATTTTATCCAATATTGTTTGTATCTTCTCTTGAGATTTCTTTTTCGCAAGGCAACTGTGTTGAATAAGATAACTGCTTACTAGCAGTTACTAGCAGTTAACAGGCTTACTAGTATCCCAAGCAGTTATTAAATCTGCGCCTTTTTCCAAACTGTTATCAAAAAAATTATTCAGATTCTTTTTACAATCCTCTATAATTTTACATTCAGGTTTCATCTCAGAGTTAAAGTTTTTCTTTTGAGTATTAAAAGCCAAGGAGATCACTGGCATATAAATTAAGAAAAGAAAGGGAAAAGAAACTCATAGAGAAAATTCAAGAGGGCGATACTGTGTTAATGAATCTTTTCGGAGGTATTTTTATAATTTTTCTCCCAACTTATATAAAAAACAGGAAATGGATTTGGAAAAGATATTACCTATATTGACTCCAAAGTCCATATGGACCTGGTGCTTTACCCATAGACAGGAACCGGGGAAGCTGAGGGTTCACTGGAGAGGCGAAGAGATCGACCTCCGGACAGCCAAACTGGTTGACGAGGTCCTGGAACAGGCTGGGATGAAGCTGCCACTCCGATGGGTCCACGGTTGCACGATTTAGTCAGTCCGCTTGGATGTTGGCCATCCCGGCTATGTGATCTGCAGTTAAGAGACAAAAGATGGGCCTCTGCCCAATGGCACAGTGCATCCGCCTCCGACATGAGGGATCACGATTGAGTCCCCCCTTGCCGGTTGACGTGGGCCTTCATGGTGATATTGTCCATGAGAACACGTTGCCCTTCCACCATCGGTTGAAAAGCCTCCAACCAGTTGATCTTCTGACGGAGTTCCAACTGCATCCAACAACCCTGTGCCGTCTGCGAGCCACCGAAACCAAGCTCTCCTGCCGGATGAGCCCGACTAGGTCCCGGATACTCTGCTGGCGGTCCTGGGACAAAAACACCTGACCTGCCTGGGTGTCTATCAGGGCCCCCAGGTGCACTAGTCTTGTGGAAAGGAGCAGGTGGCACTTCTCCAAATTTACGGAGAATCCGTGGTCCCTCAGGACTCCTATAGTCGTGACCAAGTCCCGTTCTGCCTGCCACTTGGAGGACGCCTGGATCAGCAGGTCGTCCAGGTAACACCAGATCCTGATGGGGAGCAATCTGAGGTGAGTCGCTATGACTGAGATAACCTTTGTGAAGATTTGAGGGGCAGAAGCCAGCCCGAACAGCAGCACCACGTATTGGAAGTGGCGGCCTGCGTAACAAAACCTCAGATATTTTGGATGTTCTGGGCGGATAGGGACATGGAGGTATGCTTCTCTGAGATCTATGGAAGCTAAAAAGTCTTCCTCCCTGATCCCGGCTAAGATGGAATGCAGGGAGTGCATCTTGAACCTCCTGTACACCACATATTTGTTGAGCCCACTTAAACTGAGAATCGCTCTCCACACCCCTACACCCCCGAGGCCTTTGGGACAAGGAATAAGATTGAATAGAAACCTCTTCCCCGCTGTTCCGGTGGCACCAGTTGAATGACCCAAATATCCAGTAAATGCTGGATGGCTGCGTCCATGAGATCCCGTTTTACTGGGTCTGCCAAAACTGGACAGCGGAGAAAAAGCCTCGGAGGAATGGAAAGGAATTCTAGAGAGAGCCCTGTACGAATCATCTCCCTGACCCAGGTGTCCCGTTATCTTGCCCCAGCGGTCTGTGAACAGGCCTAGCCTGCCACCAATGGGGGCTTGAGACCCACAGTCATTTGTTGCAGCAAGTCCTCTTTGCCACCGTAACCCTCAAAGGGTCTACCAGTCTGTGGCAATCTGCCCCTGCCACCAAAGGCAAATCTGTCCAATTGGTATCCAACCTGGGAATGGAAGGGCCGCTGCTGACGGGGAAAGCCTGCCCCAGGTCCCCACTGTCTGTAGGAGGGCCGCCTAAAATAAGGGGTCGGACAAAAATCAGCTCGCCTGCCCTGGGAAGGGAGCACCTTCCTCTTGTCCCTGGTCTCTATCAGTAAGGGGTCCAGGGACTGGCCAAACAGTTGACCCCATCAAAGCGGGCTGAGGCCAGCTTTCACTTGTTTTTTGTATCCATACGCCAATGACGTAGCCAGAGCATACGCCTAGCAGTAACTGCCAATGCCATAGCCCTGGCGGAAAATTTTGCGGAAGCCAGAGTAGCATCAGCTGTATATTCCGCAGCAGCCAGAATCTTGGAAAGGTTCTGGTGAGCCCGCACATCATCTGGTGCTAAATGCGACTGCAGCTGACGGAGTCAGCGAACTGATGCTCTAGTAAAAAACGATGCTGCTGTCGATGCTTCATAGCCCAATAAATCGGCCAAATGAGCCCGGCAAAGAGCTTTCTCTTCACGCCGTTCTTCCGCCTTCAAGGCATCTTCGGCATCCAGCGGTAGAACAGAAGAGGAGGTCAGCACAATCACAGGGGGATCCACCTTTGGAACCTCTAATAAGGAAATTAAGTCAGGGTCAACTGCAAAAAAACAGCCCTCCAGACCAGAGGTCCAGCCAGCCGTGGATGGGGAGACCCACTGGCGCTTGATCTGCTTCAAAAACCCTGGGATAGGGATTGTGTCCTCCTCAATCTGTTGCCTCTGTGAAGAGAATGTCATCTTGATCCCAGTTCTCAGTTGAAGGCTCTAGAGTCCGTCCTTCTCCAGTTGGGCAGTAGCTCGTGCTTTGAGGATCAGTGGCCTGAGAAGGGCCGGATTGAAAAGGCCTTTAAAGGCCGGTCTGCCTAGGGGGTCTTGGTCCCAATCAGAAAAATCACCTTCGTCTTGGTAGTCCTCATAGTGGGAGTAAAAGCTCTGTTCTGAGAGAACAGGTGAGACAGGCTCCTGGTAATACTCCACCAGAGCACATGACCCCAATGGAGCGGATCCCTGCACCAGGGGCTGGTCAGGCTCAGGCAATTGTTGTTGAGAGCTCCCCTCTGCCATGACATTTCTCACCACCTGGTCTATCTATTGCTTCAAAAGGAGAAGTACCTCACCTTCCCCCAAGTCTGCCTGTCGGAGCCCCGCTGCAATTGGGGTGAAGGTTGCTGCTGCGACCTGTGTCTGTGGTTCAGAAGGTCCAGGGTGAGTCTGTAATACCCCTAATGGCTCAGGAGACCAGGTCTGGGGAACAGCTGACGTAGAAGGTAACTGTTGCCCCTGTTGACTAGACAAAGTTGGCGAAGCTGCCAACTGCTGTTCTGCAAGGTTGATTGAGGGTAAAGACTGCTTGGTGGCCTCAACGGAAGCTCTAGCAAACTCCTTGTCAAGGGCCTTCTGCCTTATCTGAGCAGATTTATCTTCTGCTTTAGAAGGTCTCTTGTGAGCCTGAGCTTTAGCACTAATCTTAGCCGCTGCAGCCAGACTGGCTGTTCTGGGCTTGACTGCCACTCTGCCAGATCTATCAGGCTGGGGGGACCAGGAACCTTCTGCAGAGATAGGCCCCTGTCTACCACTGTCCTCCATTGCTGCAAATATCAAGAGACTGTTGCAAAATAGTGGAAACAGCCTTGGCACACAATAAGTCAAAGGGAACCCCTCACAACATATGTTAACTGGATAGAGGGCTGCAGTCCCGGTAATCAAGGGAAAAAAAAGGAAAAAATGAGCCCAGTCAAAGCCCAAATCCCAAAAAGGCAATAGGGCATAAGGCAAAATACAGGCCTGACCCCATGATGATAAAATGGCCACTAGGAAAAACAAAATGGCCACCGCTCAGTGCTGCACGTGGCACGGCCTCTATGATGAGTCACTGCGGTTTAGCCAGGTTAGGCCGCAAAGCCAGCCCACAGACAAGAAATCAAGGTGGCTAGTGTATGACCAGGGCTCCCATCCGGGACATGGAGTGCCACACCAGCCACCTGGGCAGATACACAATGCCAGGTCAATATTCTTCCTGGAGTTACAGCCGCAAAAAAAATAAATAAATAATTGGGACAGCACCAGCAAAAAAAGGCCTAGCTGCCCACCAAGGAAATAACGACTGCGCCAGGCTTGAAAAGGCTGGCGGGGCCTAGCGGCTCTGCCCCATCATGCCCCAAAGTGCCCACAGTTTCCAGTGCTCTCTGGCCCACTGCCAGGCTGTATTAGGCTGGCATGGCCGGGAAATCTTTGGCCCCCATGCCAGGCTCCCAAAGGCTGGCGCGGCCAGTAATGGCCTCCCCCTGGGCCTGGCGGCAAGCGTTTTCACTGCCAAACAGCTGTTGGTGGCCAGTCGTAACACCAAGGACCAGTCGTAACACCAAGGACAAAAACACCACAGCAAGGCTTTAAGGCCTGCGCGGCTTCCCACGGCTCCCACCACCAAACAGCAGCACCGGGGCTGGAAAGCGGGGGGGGACGTAATGGGCCACCCGTCTCCTATCTGCAGCGCAGAGAGCCCCTCCCAACAGCACTCTCTGAGCAGCAATCAGTGTGGAAAAAAGGAAAAAAAAATATTCCAAAGTCCCTAACTAAAGAGAAAAGAAAGGACTAAAACAAATAAATTCCAGGGAATTATTCCAATCTCAGCTCCACTGCCATGGAGCAAAGAAACATGCATCCATTAGCTGAGAACTGAGTTGAATAAACTGAGGAACGTCACCAGGGAGGCGGAACCTCAGGATCTTCAACTCAGTCCACAGAGCTAGAGGAAGGAATAACTCAGACTGGCACCTCCCATCGCCACACCATGGAGAATATTCTGATGACTTTAATAGTGACTCTTAGTCTTTTTATGTGACAAAATATATACAATATATTTGACCATGTATGATTAATTAGTAACATATTGGGTAGCTATACCTTCCAGAACATGTTTGAATTCCAGGAAGAAATTTTCTGCAAGAAATCAAGAGAGCACCAAGGTTTTCACAGAATTAAGTGATCACGGTATGACACAAAATGGTGTCCACTGTGAGCATGGCTGGGCACATGGGGTCTTAATGGGGCCCATGTGGGACCCAGAAGTATATTTGGAAATCACAATGAAGCTAAAACCTGATACTCTGTTATAATTTAACCCATAGTGGAAGTTGAGTAAATCTGTATGTAACGTTACTTTGAAACAATGTTAAAAAAAAAAAAAGAATCGTCACTCGCTAAATTTTGCTTGTGCTTTAAATCCTCAATAGTCTCTGTCTGGCTGTCTCCTGTCTCCCTCCTCCAGTCATTACACCCTCAGACTGTCTACTCTTTATTTCCTGCCTGCATAATATAAATAGAACCCTCAAATTTTCCAAGATGTTGGCACTTGCTAATGTCTTCCACATGGCACTAAGCTAAAAGTGATACACTTGCCCATTCCAACCTGGCTCTGAATTTAGTGGAGAAAAAAATGTTTCCTAGAAACTAAAGCAGCAGAAAGTATAAAAGCCAAAGCAGATGTGCCACAGGCGATCCCAAATTGTGTCCATTAAGTAAAGCTTCCCAAAACAGCCATTTTGTTCCATTTCTATCTTGCCCTTATTCCGTTAACATCACAGAATATTTCCCTTCAGATTTTGTTCAGCATCACTGCATCATCTTTTTTCCTCATGTCCTCCTCTTGCAGGAATGGGGGATGGTTAAATTGAACTCTACATCTCATTCATAGTAGTTTGCCAGTAGGTAGCTATTAAACTGCGGAAACATTACAGGAGAAAGGCCAAGCACTTCTTACTCTAATATCTCAGGAATATCTTTTCCACCTCTGTCTATTTGTTGATACTAGTGCTTATCTTGATTTTTAGAGTCAAGTTATGGCTACCCTACTTTTAACTAAATGGGTGTGGGGGAGTGCTGGACTGAGACAGGGGAAACTAAGGTTCAAATCATGCCATCCTTGAGTTCATTAGATTTAAGCAACCAGAGACAGATGTTCTCAGCTACAATTCCCTTGGAAGTACAGCCAATAATGGTGGATGCCGGGAGTATTCAAGTAGTTAGCAACATCTATTTTTCATCTATTTTAAGGTTAAACAAATGGGAGGGGAGGGACCAAAAAGGAGGAAAAAAAACTGAACAAAAGTGAAATCATAGTCTGTTACAGCCTGTAATGAAACAAAGGAGGTGGTAATAGACATTTTAATTAGGTTTTAACAGGTGCTGGAAATGGTTCAGGTTATACAAAAGACTGCCCACTAAACTGCTTAAGATGAAGAAGAAAACGATAATCTCTCTTTTGAAATTACACCATCCAATTGTTGCTCAGATGTGGCCTCTCAGCAAAAGATTCTTTAGTAACACTTTGAAATGACACATTATTCTTAATAAAGGAAAGGAGAAAAATATAGTTTACTAAATCCAAACTTTTCCTCAGATGCAATTTTTTCTGCAATCTGTGCAGAATCTACTTTTCCTGAGCAGGAAAAAAATAGTGAACAAGATCTGCACTAGATACCAAAGTCAAGAGCAGAAATACAAAGATATTTGTAATAGCATATTTATATGATTGCCTACCAATCCTATATAAACTTTTAATTCAGGTCCTTCCATGGTATTGTTTTTCATCATAGCAGTTTCAAATGTCAGCCTTTTCCCCAGACAGAGTGGCTGAGGGCTAAGCTACAACAAACTGTTTGTTTTGGGGTTGGCATGGTGTACTCATAGTAGATTAACATACAGGTAGTCCTGGATTTACAACCAGTCAATGTTATCATGGATCTTCCCAAAGCTATTTACAACCCAGTTTTGAAGTTGCCACAAAACCTACACCCACATGATCACATTTGGACGCTTGGTAATCGGTCTGCATTTGTAGATATTTGTAGCATTCTACATTCACATGATTGCAATTTATCATATTTTTTGCAAGTAACTTGTTAAGTCCTCACACTTACGACTCCACCTGCGCATGTCGGCTGCCCCTGTTATTGATTATACTAGCTTAGCCTCAGTCTCTACCTGCCTGGTTCTCTGTACAGAGCAAAACCAATGGTTCTGAAAAAAGATGCCACGTGGATGTAATGGGCATTATTTTATGTTTAATGACCATTGTGCTTGCTTAACAACCACCCTGTTTATTTTATAACCAATCCTCCCCACCAAAAAAAGATCATAAAATGACCAATGCAACGTATTAATTCCAGACTCAATTATGGTTGTATGCCCAAGACTACTGGGTCACTAACCCTAAAAAGTCTGACTTGTGGCAGTAAGTGAATGTAGCTAAAGCTCTTGTTTTGTGGAAGAAATATCTCTAGCTGAGAGTGAAAAATATATTTATGTTTTGTTGCAACAGGTTAGGGTGAAACATTCCAACATAAGCAAAAAATCATGGGATCTTCCTTGGAAAAAAAACTTCTTTTAGCAGGTATTTTATAGATTTACATGTAGGCCATAAAATGGTTTGTTTGATTTGTGTTTAGTGTATTATATAAACCAGTTTCTCTTGTAAACCATGTAAACCTTGTAAACCATGATATATGCCTTATATGTTGTTTGAAAGCAGCCAAACGCAGTATATTCAATTAACATGAATAAATAAATCATAACTTAATACCCATTGATTGGTAACTGGTCAGGATTTCTACTCCAGAATTCCCCAGATACTTCTACAAAAACCCTGAGAAAGCAGAGGAATCACTAACAATGATTTTATAAATTGAATCTTTTCCCAATTAAATTTCATCATCCACCTCATTAAATTTCTAGTTTCTCTCCAGCTTACATTAATTACTTTCGAATCTTAGTTGCAATTAACAAAGCTGACTTAAAACAATGGCTGCATTCACATATTATTCTAAGCTGTAATATAGTTTATTTGGCTTGGATTTAGCATGCTGTGAGTGCATCCATTGTTACTTATTAATTAAACCACGCTTAAACAACCCATACTTTTAGGGTAATGTATGATTTCAGCCAATGTTTCAGTCCATTATTGCTGCACATATTCTCATAATACTGTCATACTTTCTATGGAATATGATCCATTAAGTTTCATTTTCTATATCAAAAAACAATATTGGAATAAAATGTGGTCAGCCTGGTGAATTACATATCGTATTTATTATGTATTCTACTGAATGATTTATTGTTAAATCATTTACTAACCTCAATGAGACTCTGGATTGGAGCCAATTAAAGCTGCAATGCTGAAACATATTTACTAGACAGCAAATGTTAAGTACTGAAGAAGTAGCAGAACAAGTTTTAAAATGATTCAAAATTAAGCCCTTTCTGATCCAGGGACAAAATTACCATTGTACCACAGTGAATCCCAGACAGCCTGTCTTCTTTTGCATTATATTCTGGCAGAAAGGGGAATTATTTTTACTTATATAGCACTATTCATGCACATATCACTTGACCGGCTGTAGGGAAATCTGTACCTCCCAAAATGTTGAACTCCCATCACCCTAGATCGTTAATCACTTGGCTGGGGCTGATGGGAATCATACTTTAAAATGGCAAGATATTACGGAAATCTAGGGTAAAGTAGAGAATTAAGAAAAGAAGCCATAGTCTTCACAGAAAAGCTGGATTTTCTAAGGAAAGGAAGTAATGTTTAACTATTTCCTTCTTGCCAATATTTCTTTCATTCATAGCTCTTTTTATTCCCATTGGTCCCCAAGATGATTTTTGCAAGATAAATGGGTAAGAAACATCAGCAGGATGAAAGCACAGCTGGGGGGTGGGGGGGAGAGAAAAGAAAAACTGCATAGATTAAATATCCCCTTCTTTCTTCAATTATTTTCCAATGCAGTTATCTTCTTCCTGCTAATGCCATCATGCAAGGAATAAAAAGCTGTCAAGGCCTTTTCACACAAAGTATAATACATAGTTTGTTAAACAAATGCATTTTTTTCAGAGATAAGATTATCACACTGCATAAACTATTGGTAAAACATTTGAGAAATCCATATTTATGTTTGAGGCACAGGGATTAGACTAATCATCCCTATGGGGTGATATCAGCCAGGTTGGTCTAGTGATTAAGACACCAGGCTAGAAAATGGGAGATTGTGAATTCTAGTCCCACCTTAGCCATGAAAATCAGCTGGGTGACTTTGGGCCTCTCTCAGCCCAACCCACTTCACAAGGTTGTTGTTGTTGTTGGAAAATAGGAGGAAAGAGGATTATTAGACATGTCTGCCACCTTGAGTTCTTTATAAAAGTAATGCAGCTGGTAATGCAGATAAATGCTTTATCTGTTCAATTTATTCATGGAAATAATTCATGGAAAATATCAGTGGTTCCAGTCCTTTTACCAAAGGCTAAATAAAATACAATTATAAAATACAGTTTTTGGTCAAAAACTGGAAACAAGCAATGGAGAATCTTTCTGTCCATCATGTCCTCCCCGTAAATTTTCAGAGAATTTGACAATTGCTACATATGTCTTGCTAGATAATTCTTTATTCCAATCAGTTTTTAATGTAATTTTACACTTCTTTTATTTTAGATAAAATAAAGCCTCAAACTCATGCAAAGATAATTTCAGAGTTTTTACATTGCTCACTTAAATTGAAGTAAAGAATCCAATCTCTACTATGCATGCCTTTTATGAGGATAAACAATTATAATCTCAGATAAAACTCCGGCACATTCTACCACCTATCTTGGACCACACAATCCACTTCAGTAACATATTTGGCTCAGTTTGGGAAGCAAACAGGACAAGACATACTTAAGAAGTGGCTAGATGGCACCCATTATTCAAGTCACTGCATCCCCCAAAGTACCTCTCAGCCTTTTCTTCCTTTGATGCTGTCAGAACAGAATTAAAAAACATATAAAAACTCCCACCTATTTCCAACCTCGGTGAATAAAGACAAAAGCTAGCAGCCACGGGCGTAGACATTGCTCCCTGTGGGTTTGGCTTGTGGCCAGCACTCCCATCAAACCCATATCTCTATTCTTCCAGTAGCCTCCCTGGCACATCATTCCTAAATAGGTTTGCAGCGTCTTTCCCAATAGATCAAGAATATAATTTCTCCAAGATTATTGAAATTGTAAGGCAATCTTAACTGAGTACTACAGAGGATCACAACTGCCTTGCAAGCCAGTGCTTTGTGTGTCAAATGCAGACTCTACCTCTCCCCCATGCACCCACCACCAGTTCTCTGCTCTCTGTCTGTCCATCTTTCTTTTTTGGCAATCGTATTGTTGTATAGGTAGTCCCCAATTTACGAACACAATTGAGCCCAAAATTTATATTTGTAAGCGAAACTCTTAAGTGAGTTTTGTCCCATTTTATGATTTTTCTTGCCACTGTTGTTAAGTAAATCACTTCAGTTGTTAATTTAGTAACATGGTTGTTAAGTGAATTTGGCTTCCCCTTTGACTTTGTCCGAAGGTAGCAAAATCTGATCACGTGGCCCCTGGACACTGCAACCATCATAAATGTGAATCAGTTGCCCAGCATCTGAATTTTGATCACATGACTGTGGGGATTCTGCAATGGTTGTAAGTGTGAAAAACAGCCATAAGTCACTTTTTTCAGTGCTCTAGTAACTTTGAATGGTCACTAAATGAACCGATGTTAAGTCGAGGACTATATGTATTCTCACTGTGGTTTTTTTTCACTGTTTATTTTATTGCTCATTTATCTTACTTTTATTTGCACTCTTTTCATTTCTTTCTTTTTATTGTTGTAAGCCGCTTAGAGTAGCCCCATAGTGAGATAGGTGGCAAATTGATTTAATAAATAAAAAATAAAATAAAATGGATAGGTTAATGAAAAAGAAAAATTACTCCATGCCTTTCTCTGCTAGTTTATTTCACGAAAGGGATTTTTTTTTAATGAAGCAAATAGTAGCTTGTATTTTAATGCTAGCTGTACAGAACCTTTCTTCTGTACTTACTAAGCAAGTAACTTAGAAAAGCAGACAAACATTCTCTTCACAGGTTAGTTTTTAACAAAGATCTATATTAAATGGCCTTGGAGAGAGGAGCAGAGCAATGTTTGTCTATCTCAGCTATGTTAAAATTTGTGGACTTCAACTCTCAAGAATTTTCCAGCCAGCGTGCTGGTTGGAGAATTATGGGAGTTGAAATCCACACACCTTAAAATTGTTGAGATTGAGAGAGAGCAATCTCTCTCTTCCACTAGATCCATTTAGAATCTGATATTCAAAATGCAATTATGCATGCATAAAATTGCTTCGGTTTACTTGCAACAGTTTTTACTTATCTAGATCTGAACTCCAGGAACACATCAACATATCCTGTTTCATTTCACTGGCTCTGAGCTTTGCATATGTGTGGCTAGATAACTCATACAATTATCCTACACTGCAATTGTAAAACATGTGACCTGTAGATAATTCTCCAGCAAGCCACAATGAACAAGACAATGGCTTGGTGCAACTTCTGTTTTAGTCTGTGGAAGATTGGTCCTGGTTTTTATTTTATTTTATTATTTTTAAACTGCTAAGCTGCTAAAACAAATTGTTCCAAGGTGTTAATATCCTTCTTAAGGAATATAAAAGAACTTGGTTATCAATCCTTCCAGATGAGTTGGGTAATCCACTACCAATTGTGTTAGAAGGGAATGGCAAGAGTTTAAATCTCACACATCTGGATTTCAGAATTAACATTCCATTCTTTTAACATAAAAGATGAATATTGGGGGCAGTGGCATTTCTAGGAACCTTAGTTTAGATTGTTTAAATGGATGTTTATTGCTGTCAGAGTGACAACCATATATCAGTAAATATATCAGTAAATAAACAGATCTAACTATATAAAGTATCAAAATAAAGAACAAACTGCTCCCACTTCTAATAATATGCACAATGAAATGTAAAAAGTCTTTGATTTGAAAAAAAAAATTATTTAAGATATTGTAACCCGAAAGAAATGACGAATAGCTATTCATTTTTCCTGTCTTTGTTCTAAATTATTTGCTGTCGTCAGCAAATCTTAAGATCTCAGAATTCAAATCCAGTTCTAAGCATGTGAATGTTCAGAGGTTTTTTGTTTGTTTGTTTTTCTCCTTTAAGGAAAAGAGGAAAGCAAGCATTTAGTCTTCATTGTTATATGTGAGAAGTCCTCAACTTATAACCAGTTGCTTAGGAATTGTTTGAAGTTGTGACTGACTTACAGCCTGAATTTGAAATTCAGACAACCACCCAAAATGTACAGCCATTTGCAGTGTCCTGCAATCATGGGACCATGATTTAAAACTTTTTTTGCTAGAAAGTGGCATTTATTCCAGGTTCTGGCCAAAAAAAAAGCACATTGAAGACAATGGGTTTGTTTAATGGCCAGCACAAAAAAGTTTTAAAATTAGGCATGGTCACATGGTGATCTGCTTAATGACCAAAGACCATAATTCCAGATTCAATTATGGTTGTGATTTTTAGGACTATTAGTGCATGTTTTCAATTCTATATCCTATTTCTTGCTGTCAATAGCATTAGTGTGGTCTTAGTATTTTACACTAAGATTAGGAAATAAAATGCTATAATTATGTGTTCTTGCTTAAATTGGCTCAATTTGGAGTTATAGAGACCTTCCATGTTTTTCATTAAAACCATGAAGTTTACTTTCAAAAAGTAGCATGCAAAATAAATGCAATGTTTTAGGATATTCATTTCCCAGTCACAATAGCAAATTCTCAATTTTTAGGCACCAGAATTGCAAAAAAGAAGTTGTTAGCAGCACTCTAGATTAGCCATCACCGAACTGTATTGAATCATCAGTTGGGCTGACAAGAACAGTATTTATTTAACTTTAAAAAAAAAAAGAATTATACAGGAATATATACAGGAATTCCTTCTTCCATATTATATACTTTTTTTAAAAAAAATCTGATTGCTGTTCACTCTTACTCCATTTTTGCTCTGATTTCAGAGAGCATCACCAATTTCAGATAAGCAGAGGAACAATACATGTAAAGTAAACACACAGATAGCCTCTGTAACCTTTTCAAAATGCCATGTCTCCAGATCCACACTTCCAAGAACAAAATACAAAATTCATTTCCAAACTGCAATTAGCTACTATGTATCTTAATTGGGCACTTAGGGAATGAGCAGATTTGAGGTTTCTCATCCCAGGTTAACAGTGATCAAAATGGAAGAAAGAAAGAGCAGAAAGTAATGAAAACCAACAAGATTCTAAGACAAGTCCCATTTTCAAACCACCCTCTTTCAAAAGTTTTAAAGCAGGGAGGGGCTCCATGGGTTTTTGCAGGGGGGAAGCCGAACTCCACTGGTCAACAGTCATCACTCCAGAGGGCTGGAAAATTTGAAGGCCCTTTGCCAAGTTCCTTTCATAAGCAAATACCAACACAATGATGCTATTCATATTCTTGAATTTACTCAGGCTCAATTTCACTGAAAGCAGATGGAAGCAAAAGGAAAGATACTTTAAAAGATTATGATAATGGGCATGACAAGGAAAGAGGCAGCAAACAAAGAGTGATCCTTAAGATAGCCTTACCTTCAGTCAGCCAAGTTTCCTGCAACTGGTTTAGATCAAGGAAGAGATCTGCAAGGAAATGGAGCAGAGTGTGATATCACTGAACAGTAGTTCAGGAGCAGTGAAGAATGTTTGAAAGAAACAGTTAAGTTTCTCAGCAGCTTAAAGCTGGTGGACTTCAAATTCTAGAATGCTCTAGCAAACAAGCTGGAGTTGAGGTCCATCTATCTTGAAGCTTCCAAAGTTGAGAAACACTGGTTAAAGAGAAATAGCAAGGAGGCCCAAATCCATTATAGAAACCCAATCTAAGGATGGAATGAAACAAAATAGTTTTGTTTCAAACCTTTAATCAAAATAGCCCCACCAGGAACAACCCTTAAGAGACTACATTCTGAAATTCAGGGCATTTTATTCTAAACTCACAGTCCTAAAACATCCAGCTCTAGCCTGAGTAATAATGTTGTTTAAGTCCTCTCCCAAATGGTAATAAAAAGAGAGCTTTCCTCAACTCTAGCAGCTGTTTCTTCACAATTGCACTAGTCCCACAGGGGAAAAAAGCTGGTCAGGTAAAACTGATTTTTCTAATTCTGACTTTTCAGAACTGGCTCACTAAAATAGAAAGCAACTATGCAGCCTGCAAGCATCCAATGTCTTAGCCACTGCAGAATTGTGGAAGATTCATTTCAAAGCTGTTAAGAATAAACTTTTTTTGAATTAAAAGAAAAAAAAAGGCATTTCTGTCCCCAATGAACCCATTTAAAAAATTCACATTTTTTAATCAACATTGAATGTTGAATTATCAACATTCAAGCTAAATGGAGAATGTTAATCTTTTAAATATTTTATATATGGTGGCTAACACTCAGGAGGATGGAAGTTCTTAAGAGAATTATCTTAGATTGTGGTCCAAGGACGTTGTAATATGGAAGCAAGAAACAGTTGCTTCTAACCAAGAGGGTTCTATAAAAAAAATTCTGTATCCTCAGGGTGTATTTCTCCGAAGACAAGATGATCTCCAAAAATTCCTTATCCTGTTCATTAGGTATGCACTACAGCAATTATGACTCTCCATCTAGGCAGCAGGCAAAGACTATGCAGAGAAAGAAGGTACAGCTTCTGAAACATCATTTTTGATTATTCAAGTGTGTTTCAAAGTTATCCAAAGTGAAAGAACCAAAAATGGCCTTTAGTAGATCATGCACTAAACATTAATCTTAGGGAATCTGGGTGTATGATAAAACTATGTTATTCCCTGTTTGCAAAACAGGAAGCATGATTGCACTGGGATATCATTGCATTCCCAAATCAGGTTGAAACTTCAAGCTAGAATACATCTGGAACAGGATCATCTCTGATGCCCTCCATATTTGCCCCGTTTCTCTCCCCCCCCCCCCCCGCACATACACACACCTTCTGAATCTGGGACATGGGGCACACCTGGATCCATGGATTTCCTCCGTGAAACCATCACAGCTCTGCTGTCCATAGTTCCATTCCCTGTTGGTTTCTGTAAGTAGACAAACAGCACTAAAGTTACAGACCACTGTACCAGGTACTCAAACTACTGCTCAGAAAAAAAACAGAAGCCTTAAAGGGCAAATTCTCAGCTCTCACTCACCTGTGCAGAAGTGTAAGGCACTTGTTGGTCCAAATATCCTTTCATCCTCCCATCAGTCATGGATGCAAGTTTCTCAAAGGCATGGAGGGCATCAGAGATGAAATGAAAGATCCACCAGATAACTGGAAAGAGAGAGGGGAGATAGAGAGAGAGAGACAGAGACAGAGAAAGAAAGAAAGCATCAATAGATTGAAGTTTTTAAAATGCTACTTGTGATAAGTTTGTTATTGCATGCAATTTGCAGCAGCATCTGCAAGAAGGGTCTCTTAAATGGATTCCCGTGACCATGGGTTTTTCCCTGACCCTCCTATTACAGTTGCCTGCTGGAATGCCAAACTGAAAAGGTGCTCCCCCCCCCCCAGCCCATTCCCCGCTCAGCTCAAAATCTGACGCTTTCAGATCTATTGGGATTACAACTCCCAACATTTCTAGCCTTCATGAGCCATGTACTACCTTGAAGATGGATCCAATGTACAGCAGGGGGTGGCTTAACAAAATGCCTAATGAAGGAGGGTGGATAAAATCCTTAACCGAAAGGCTATTTTCAAAACTCACATCCTCTACAAACTTCTCATCTTTCTGTGTTCCTGTAGTGTCCTCCTTCCTCGTTCTCCTTTCCTGAGTGCTTGGATATTATTTTTTTGCTCCTTTAGCCCTGTAATTTCCTCTATCCTTTCCTCAGCCTCTGCTTTGCCCATTCCACTGGACAGGAGTTTAAATTGTAAACAACTCCTGCCCGATTTTTCCTCTTTACAAGTTCAAGAAGCCAATCTTCATTATTCACCTCCCTGTGCATCTTGTATTGGGGAGTAAGCCCCACTGACTTCAGTGAGACTTCGTTGCAATATGAATAAGATTAGGTTTAAATCTCTCCAGCTTCAGATACCCCTCTGTTTGTTTCGGCTGCCCTTTCCCCCAAGGCTTCGACCTTTAGTTCTTCTTATTTGCCCGTGTTTGCTATATGATTCTCTCTACAAAAGCAGCCCTGCTTCCCCAGCACCCACTAGGCCCCATGGCTCCGTAAAGAAAAAAAAATCCTCCTCCTCGTCCCCTCTCCCCAACTTTTGTAAAAGTATGTGAAATAAAGGAGTTTCTATGAAAGCTTTTCCTCACCTCACTTCAGAGTGGAAACGCGGGGGGTCAGTTCAGGTCTTTCCTGCTGGCCCCTACCTCAAAGCAGCTGATTTCAAACAAGAAGAATATACTGCTTCGCGAAAAAACAGAGCCGTGTGGAGTTGCTCCCGCCTCTAGCCCGCAGTCGTTTCCTCTTTCACAGAAACAGACTCTTTTCTGTTTCTCTTTGTTTCATTGACTTTGTGAATGAAAGAAAGGAGGGAGGTGGGATTCCCTAGGCTCGCTGGGACACGCCCAACCAATCAAGGCTCAGCGCGGCCCTCGGATTGGAATAAGGCGTGGTTTGAATGCTTTGAGCCAATCAGCTCGAGATGTTCCAAGATTCATTCAGGTTGGAACTCTCATTCATAAAAAAAACAAGAGCGCCCAAAGTTCATTCATAAAAGGCTGGCGAGGGAAGGAATGTGTCACGGGTTGTAAATTAGAAGGCTTAGCTTAGATCCAATCCGTTTTCCAATTGGTTTGAAACTGGTTATGAAGTTACGTAAGTAAGAGTATAAGTATAGTTGTTTACCATCCGTTTTTAAGTCGGCCATCTGCGCTATGGGCAGGGAAGGTCTTTCCAGAGAAAAATTAAGTTGCTAATTTTCATAGGTATGTTCTGTACTGAGTTTGCTTGAACATATCAATAAGTTTTTTTGGGGGGGGTATATCCCCTTTCTCCCTCCGAATTTAGAACTCAATTTCTAAATGGAAAAAGTGGAAAATAAGTTTTTGTAACAGATTCAAAGGGATTAATGCTTTTTAAAAGGTGTATTCAAAAGGACATTGTTTATTTTATGAGCGTGGAAAAAGACACCTATTTCCTTAAAATATACAGCTGTTTATCTTATAATATTCAGAGCCATAAATATTAGGTTGAATCCAGATGTGGTTGACTTATCCCAGCATACAGTGCTTCGGCTGCACTGCATTTCATTTGTTTATGCCAAGGAGTGAATCCATCGTCCACTTAGCCAAGTGCTTGCATGAGCCACAAAGTTTTTCTGGAGGGTAAGAACAGGCAAAGTCATCATTTAGCAAGCTCACCAGAAAGGCAATCTCTGCCCAGCTTTGCCTGCTGGGTATTTCTGCCTATCCCACACACTGTAACAAAGTGGGCATCTCTAGGTCCCTTCCCTGGAACAATGCATCTAGTGAGACCTAAGAGGTACAGGTAGTCTTCAACTTACAACTACAGTTAGGACCAGAATTTCTGTTGCTAAGCAAGGCAATTGTTAAATAAATCACACCAGATTTTATGACTTAGAATAACTTTATTGTCACTTTTTGTTGTTATTAGTTGTGAAGTCATGTCCACTCCATTGCAACCCAATGGACAACTTTCCTCCAGCCCTTCCTGTCCTCTACCATCCTCTGGAGTCCATTTAAACTCACATCTACTGTTTCAGTGACTCCATCCAGCCACCTCATTCTCTGTCATCCACTTCTTTTGCTCTCAATCTTTCCCAGCATTAGGCTCTTCTCCAGTGTGTCCTTCCTTCTCATTAGGTGGCCAAAATATTTGAG
>JANHFM010000517.1:67419-79319 GCA_032468115.1 Grayia smithii | reverse complement strand
TGAGGGTGTTCTCTGTGGGCGCACCGACCCTCTGGAATGGGTTACCCACCGACCTCCAGACCGCCCCTGACCTCTGCTCCTTTCGCCGTGACCTAAAGAGGTGGCTGTTCCAACAGATTGGCTGACGTGATCGGGCTTTTAAATTTTTATCCATTTTAAAATAGTTTTAATATGAATTTAAATTTTTACATTGTATATTGCTTTTTAATTTTTGTGAGCCGCCCCGAGTCCTTCAGGAGAAGGGCGGCATATAAATTAAATAAAAAAATAATAAAAAAATAAACTGTCTTGTTTAGCAACAAATTTTGGGCTCAGTTGTGGTGGTATGTCAAGGACTACCTGTATACAGGAGACCAGGGTTACAATCTTTGACATGTATGTTAACATTCGGTTCTTAAGTTCCAGGAGGAACTTACTCGCACAGTTTCCTCTCCCTCGCTTTTCAGAGACAACTTTTGACCAACTTTAATAGAGATGAGGAGAGATTCCCCCTTATATCCTAAAAATAGAAGATGATTCCTGTCACTCTTTAAAAGTAAGAGTGGAAAGCAAGAAACAAATGGCACAAGTAACAATGGCACAACACACTGAATGTCAAGCTTTCTTCCACGTGAAAGAACTGTTATATTGTCAAGAACCACTTGCTCTCAAGTGATGAAGTGGCTTTTGGCCAAGGGTAGCCTGGATGTCTGGGAGAAGTGAGGAAAAAATAGAACAAGCTCACAAGCTATCCTTTCTCATGGCACATGCTACTCAAAATTTATTTTTATTTATTTATTGGGTCTTTATTAGCATCCTCTGATCAGTTTTCCCAAAAGCACATTAAAATTGTTACAAAACAAGAAAAAAAACCCATACTTCAATATATACAGTACCATGGCAAAGATAAAAGCAATAATCTATAATAAAGCTCCAGCAGCATAGACAGGCTTAAAAATTAAAAACCTTTTAACATTCTTAGGAAAGATTGTGTCATTCTGAAAAAAATCCCATAGGGCAATAATATAAGTTTTTTTCTTAGTGCCGAAAATGATAAAATATGCCAGTTCAGCCTTTCTAGAAAAAGCACCCAACCATTGTGGGAGCAAGCACTCCATTTAGTAGGCATCTAGTGGATGTCACTAGACAAAATACTCAAAAACAGATAAACAATGATAGCCCTAGATCAGTGATGGCTAACCTTTTTTTGCTTGGATGCCAAAAGTGTGTGTGTGCACAATAGCGCATGTGTGCCCATGCCTATAATGCAATGCTGCCCCCATGCCCGATTTTGGGCCTAGCATGCCACCCTGAAACCTCTGGAGGCCAGAAACAGCTATATAGGGCTTTAGTGGCAAATACAACATGGTAGTGGAATTGAACTGGCTTATACCTCCTCATCCCATAGGCCCATTCAATATCCATCCAGAGCAATGGCTGGAACGGAGATTTGATAATTCCAAAATCATATCAAGTCACAATTTACTTTCCATTAAATATTTAAGAGACCAAGCAGCTTACCTACGAATGCTAAAACTTAGGATGATTGGGAACTCATGAGGAGGAGAATATGACAGATGCCTCTGCCTGTTGCCTTTCCTCAAGGGAAGATGTGGATTCTTGCCTGCTCTAAATATGGAGTTTTGCTTAGCAAGACTTGTCAACAGCAGGTGTTGATGTGATGTGATTTCTGCCCAGTGCAGTGAGTGGTGTCAGTGTGTTTAGGTCATGCTTATTGTGCTTTTAATCTTTGTACACTACCTAGAGTCACCTATGTGAGATGGGTGGCCATATAAATCATATAAATTGTATTATTTACTGGGCCCCTCAAATCAATGCTATTCTCTGCAGAAGACTACAGCCAAAATAAGATTGACTCTCACAAATTAAAATAAAAATTCTTTTGATTTGACTGGTTAGAGAATGGTAGAATCTGGTGAAATCCTAGAAGCCCATAAGCAAAATTTTATTTACTATCTGAAAATAAATTCAGTGGTGAAAGAAGAGAGAATCATCGTGTCTGCTTTCCAGAGCTGTTTTTGAAGAAAAGCAAAGTAAAAACATTATATGTAATATGTACACCAGAGCCTAGTCTTTGGCACAAACACTTTAGTTGGCTGTGACTGGGACAGAGAACAGATATAGGGAAGGATATGAGTTATTTTTATGAAGTTATTTTCAGTGTAGAGGTAGTTGTCCAGATTGTGTTGCACTCTAGTTTCCATCAGCCTCAGCTGGCCATTATCACGCATATAGTTAACTAGACTTGTTAGCCAATCTGTTTAAGAATGATTTGCTTCAGTCTTGTTAACTGGTATATATTGTTACAAATGTATTTATTTTCTAAACATTCAGTTCTGATCATTTCAATAATCTTGCTAATTTCTTGCTCCCTGCAAAACAGTCATTTTAGGCCACTATCATGAAGGAGCAGGATGCAGCAATCAAGTAAGCCTAACAATGATTACACGAAAACTATTTAGGATCCTTTATTTAAGATGCCTTTGAATTCTTGTGCAGCTGTAAATGTAATAAAAAAAATATCCAGAAACGTCATAATTGCTGATGACATTCTCAGTCTTGGAGGTAACATCCACACTTTTTGAAGTTCTCTTAATTATTATCTGCATTACTGAAAACCTACAGGTTTAAATTCAAAGGTCCAGCCATATAGCTGTCAGAAATCACAGACTAGAGAGTCCTGAAGCTCTCTAAATGTTGCTGAACCCACAATATCCCAGCAAACCTTCCCCCATCACTGGCACTGTTGGCCAAGCAGCAGAGAGTTGAAGTTCAGATATACAATATCTAGTTTCTATGTAATGTCTATAGAAAATTGAAGATCAAGTACATTTTGCTTTGGCCGTTTCTGTTTATAGAAGGTTCCCCTACTATCTGGATTCAACTAAACACTTCCCACAGCCTGCAGTCCTTGTAAGCCAGGCACTTCAACCTGTTGTCATAGCAACAGTTCCCAAGATTTTCTCTTCTCACTATCTCAGCATCTGCATTCTCTAGCAAGATTCTTTTCCCTAGGTAACAGTAAAAATAACTTGTTTCTTACTTCAGCATACCACTGATAACATGGGCACTAATCTTCCGCATGGGCTTTTTTTGTGGTTGTGTTATTTTTCTTTTCTTAAAAAAAAAAATTTCCATTTTAAATCACCAAATAGGCAATTATGTTGATATTCCAGATTTTATTTCTTATAACCCCCAGCCAGAAGGGTAAATTGACCAAATCACCAAACTGGTTGGGAATTGCAATTTGGAAATTTAAGTTCGACACATAGAACAAGCCAGGTAAGACAAGGATAATGTACCCATTATTTTTTAAGGCAGAAATTAAAAGACTTGCATTCATAAAGACAAAAATTATTGCAATAGTGGCGAATATCTATAGCTTGGGTATAGGAAGAAGGTAGAGGTTTGTTCCTTGAGCTTGTGAGTTGGTTTCCAAACGTTTCATAGGTTAGATATCATATTCAGCAGACTTTAGGGGATCCTCAGCGTTCCATCCTTCTGAGGTGGGTAAAATCAGGACCCAGATTGTTGGGGGCAATATGCTGACTCTGTAAACCTCTTAGCATTTCAGTGGGACTTTTATTATAAAACAGCAATAGTTTTTCCATTACAGTATGCAACAAGCATAACAGCAGTTCAAGCTGCAATTAAAAAAATCTGTCTTACACCAGTATCTGCCTAATTAATGTTACATTCTTATATATCCATTCTATATGGAAGAATGATTTACTAAAGAGAAACCCTTCTGCTGCCTTATATTTGACACTGCTTAAAAACTGTGCATTACCAAATATTATCATTTTCATTGGGAACAATGGATGCTGCAAAAATATGGGAAGAAATAGAACATTAGATGCGGTTTGTTTCAATTTTAAAGGGTTGTTATATATGATGGAAAAGTGTGAATTATGTAGAGAAAGAGGAGAGCTATGCCAGAAGCAGATAATGATAGCTAAGATTAAATTTGATTCAGTTTTAATTTTAGCACCTCCTCAGGTTATTTACCTCTTTTTTGCAGGAACCACAGTTCCGCTTTCTATGCTTCAAATTCAGTGAAGTTTCACTTTTAATGTTAAGTGCATTAAAATTCCTAACTGACCCCTATTTATACAGCAACTCCATATTAAGGAATTTAAACTAACTAAACAATGTATTTTTCAGATACTACCTTTGGTGACTTATTAAAATATTTTTTCTTTTGTCAAAGGGACATAGGTAAATGGATGTTAAAACCGCTAAGATTTACCAGCCCTAGAGAAAAGGTAAGGGTAATTTCACAGATATAGATAGCTCTGTGTCTTTTGTTTAGCACAGAATCAAACTTTCCCTCATCTTCTTATAGAATGCTGTGTCCAGCTCCCAATTCTGACATCTCTTGGTGGTCCCCTTCCCAAGTACAAATCTGCTTCAACCCTATTCAGCTTTTCATAATTAGTTAATTAGGTGTTTCTACCTGCTGAGGCAAGCCAGAGAAACGAGGACTTGCAAAAGACCATTGTATGGTTAGTGGTTTGTTCAATATCTTTAAGGGAACTGGATGAGCAGATTACTAGTTACAAATGCACGCAGTGTATCAAATACAAATTATCATGGTAGCCTCAAAAGAACTGATCAAAAGCAAAGCTCATGTGTTATGTTAAAACAGAGTTTAGGGCAATAGCTTAATTTGTGCTAATTATTGATTGGTAAGTTCCCTGGACCGACTAATAAACAGGCTACAGAAATCTTAGCACTGAAAAAAAAATAGAAATGCAAAGTAGGGTGAATAGGCAAGTACCTTTTTAAAAAATGCAAGACCTCTATGTATTTGGAGAATCAAGTTATGATCCAGATAGTGAATCTTAATTTGTACAAACCATGTCTTGGTGTGTTGCCTGAACTGAAGCATGATCCTATTGCAAGGACTAAAATAGTTGTAAATGAAGAGCCCTCCAATATTAAAATTCTATCAGGCACTGCATCAGATTGAATTTTCAAAATTAGTTGGGTCAAAAGCCACTAATTTCAAAGTCATTCTTAGCCTGAAAAGGCATGCTACCTAAAAATAGAAGGTGGTCACAGCTACATTTGCAGGACTCTGTCATGAATAGCGGTGGCTATATCAGTAGGCTGAATCAGGGATTTCATAGTTTAACCTTCTACAATCCAAAATACTGTAAACTAGCATAGATTGACAGACCTGATTGCCATAATGTATTTTGATACAGCATACTGATAAATCTCAATCTGCATAGGTAGCAATTAGGAAATATGGGAATTATTAGTTAAAACATCTGGAAAACACTAAGGTTGTTCATATCTAAATTATGATTATGTTGATGATTATGATTAAAACCTAATGAATTACAGCCAGTCCTCAACTTACAACTGATCACTTAGCAACCAAAGTTATGGTTACCTCCAAAAACTACTTACAACGCTGTTTCAAAATTACGAAGACTGCAGCAGTTAGGGAAGCAGTTACTGCACAACTGTGTTCCAGAAGTCTTTTTGGAACAGCCACAGTTTCTTGCAGTTGTTAAAAAAAATGGCAGCTGCTTCCAGGATACTGCCACATGGCCCAGGGATGCTGTGGGATGGAGCAGCATGCCTGCCTACCCCAATATAAGTCAGGAGCTGTGGAGATCTTTCAAAAGTGCATGGGTGGCAGGAGGTGGGGAGGAAAGTGTGAGGCCCAGAAGGGTGGGAGACAGAAGGCCTGTGGAAATCCAATAGGGGGGGGGGGAGGCCTATGAGGACCTGAAGAAGGAAGCAGGCCCAAGGCTTCTGGGGACCTTGAGGGATGGTAAGAGGGAGGTAGTTTTGGGAAATGGAGAAGGCCTTGGGAAACCTGAAACATTTAAGTCTGATCCTGCACTAGGTCTCCCAAGGTAACCTATACTTCTGAGGTACCCCATGCTTTGCTTAATGACCTATGAGGTCACTTAACAATCACATCAGTTAGAACAGGGGTAGGGGTTATGAGAAGTGATCACATAGTTGCTTCATGTAACAATCATCACAACTTGCGACAGTTTTGGGGAGATTCCATCATGACTCAAGGACTACCTATAGAGACAGTATTTATTGTATAATTAAAGATTTACTGTCTAAAACATTTATTTTTCAACCATATCATGAGTAATGTTTTAAAATTTTAAAATTTAAAATTTTAACCAACTAGGCTGACGTGTTTTAAGTATTTTAAATTTTAAATTGTATATTTTATATTTTTGGGGGGGTTTAAATTTATTATTTAATTGCATTTAGGATAATATTCGCACTTTTTATGTATTTAATTTTTTTGTATATTTGATCCCAAGTCCTTCGGGAGAAGGGCGGCATATAAATGCAATAAATAATAATAATAATAATAATAGTGTAGGCTTTCTCACTGGTTTTCACCCCATGCCTTGAACAACAGCCTGACATACAGAAATGTAGCAACAATGTATTTTTCTACCACTTATTTACATGCCAAAGAAATATATTTGTGTCAGGTTGCTATTAAAAGCACATAGTAGGGCCAATTTTAAAAAGCAAAGTCAACTTTGTATTTTAATTATATACAGACTGTCTTTAATCTTAAACAGACTAATGCTGCAATCTTGACTATCATAGCAAGTGTCATTTGAACTTACTTTTGAGGAATCATGTAGAGGTTTGCCTTGCAAACAACACCATAAATTGTTGAGATAAAAGACATGCTTATCTTGACTGTTCAGATTAACCCATATTTTTAAATCGTCTGCCTCACTTTTGAACCACTATAAATATAATATGGTCTATAAATTAAAAAAAATATTCTATTAAATACTCTAAGTAACTTTTCTTGGCAACTTAACTTTTCTTGACAACAGATGTAGAACCTACAGGTAGTCCTCAACTTACAACCACAATTGAGCCTAAAATTTCTGTTGGTAAGTGAAACATTTGTTAAGGGATTTTGCCCCATTTTACGAACTTTCAAGCCACAGTTGTTAAATGAATCACTGCAATTGTTAAATTAGTATCCTGGTTGTTAAGTGAACCTGGCTTCTCCATTGACTTTGCTTGCCAGATGATTACAAAGGGTGATTACATGATTCTGGGACATTGCAAAGGTCATAAATATGAACCAGTTGCCATACAGGACCATCTGTATGTTTGTCACATGGCCATAGGGATGCTGCAAAATTGGTCATGTTACTTTTTTCCCTGCCATTGTAACTTTGAATGGTCACTAAATGAATTGTTGAAAGTTGAAGATTACCTGTACTTAATTATAATTAAACTTGTGGTTACCAATCCCCTATCAGTTTTAATGGTCAAATCAAACTACTTTTCAATCATCTCATACTACCTATAGATTCTTATATAATGGAAAACTATAACACCTGTGAACAAATACACCAGTGGGTTGGGGAACCTCCATGTTTGCAAAGTGCAGCAGTTCTTTGTGGGGGCTGGGACACTACATCACTACATTTTCACAACCTGGCACTGTCTCAGTAAGTTGGGATAGCAACTCCTAGAATATGTAACGTTTGGCTGTTTTGGCTAGGGAGTTGCTGTCATATCTGGACCAATATGCTCTGTGGCCTCAAAAATAAGATTGATTGGTGACAAGGAAAAACTGAATATTATAGGTAGAGTAGAATGGAATTAAATATAACTCAATAGGGTAAGACTAGATGGCTGACACAGAGACTCCATAAATTTTTTTCCTTATTGGCAGCCATGCACAGTGAAAATGGAAAACAATTTGGTATTGACTCTATAACCTGTGCTGGATCATGTTTCAAAGAATTTCCCTTACCTAAACAGAAACAAAATGATCCACAAGCAGCTGGGAGACAGAGTAACATCTTACTTCCTACCAGCTTCCCCACTGATATTATTTGTGGGAAACTGGCAGGAAGCAGTGGAAATCACTTTTCGTCCTCTTTCTTTCACCACCCACTTTAAGGGATTTCAGATTTCAACTTCTGCTCCAAGCAGCCTATTCCTATCTGCCCACTGGGCTTTATTGCAAGCCAATTGGTGAAGTGGAGCAACTTCCAACTTTCTGCCAGTTTTCCAACTGGCTTTGCTCAGAAATCACTCTCCCTTGGTTGACCAGCGGAACTGCTTGTCACTTTGCTGGAAGGAGGTGAACAAAGAGAACCATGGACTAGGAGGAAAACTGCAGCCCCCTCCTGATCCCAGTCCCCAATATCCCCTTCCATCCAAAGGTCTCATCTACCAAGTTCTCCCATCCTCCATCTACCCCTACTTTGCTATCAGGTCAGCCAAATCACTCCCTTGTCTTTTCCTTGCCACTCAGTGCCACTGAGGGATTTCAAATTTCAGTTTGATTCTTTTCCACCAACTAATTGCATATAGGGGCCAGAGAGAAGAAAGAGGATAGGGATATGGTCCTCCCATATTCCCTTGAGCCATACAACCTATGGATTTCTGGGAAATGTGAAGAGAAGGAGCAGTAATGCAGAAGTAGCCATAACTTCCCCAAATTTCATTCCCCAGGAGTCATAGGTCTCAGCATTCTTTAAATTATCCCACTGGAGTTAATTTGGTTCAATAATTGTTGCCCTATACCAGGAGTCAGCAAAGTACGGCTCTAGAGCCGCATGCGGATCTTTGGGCCCTCTCCTGTGGCTCCCTGTCACCTGCCACCACTGAGAGAGGGAGAAAGAGGGAGGAAGAAAGAGATAGAGCGAGGGGGAGAGAGAGGGAGAAAGAGAGAGACCTGTTTAAAAGAAAATACCCCAGCATGGCTGGGGGGGGGGCGTTCATGTGACTGGGTGGAAGTGAATGATGTCCAGTTGGCCATGCCCACCCAGGTTTTGTGGCTCCCGGTGTTTTCTTTTCTGTGGGAAACAGGCCCAAGTGGCTCTTGTGTGTTGAGTGTCTTGAGTGTTTAAGATTGCAGACCCCTGCCCTATACTTTCCAATTTCCTCAACTGAAGGTTGCAAAAAACTGAGAGGGAGTTTTAATAGTACACAGATAAAGATAGCTATGAGGACTTTTTAAAAGCCAGACAAAATACAAAATATGCCAGCCATCTTGCTCAACAGTGATTTTTCACAGAGAAACCACAGTTTCTATAGAAATTCCTAAGTTTAATTCCTGGCTTTTCACTTAGGAAGCTGAGGTAAGAAATGATGGAAAGATCATAACCAAGATTCTTCATAATTTAATTAAGAAAAGTTAAAGGCCTAAAAGGTTGCACAAGTTAGCTTTTGAACAAGGAACTAAACCATTTTAACTAAAGCAGTATCAAGAATGTCACAACAGGTGGCAACACTTAGGCATTCTTGACTGACCTCATTAAAAGTAACAACAGCTGAACCTGGTTAATACTTAAATAAGAAACTCACCAGAACTTTTAGATAAAATGGGAAGTCAAAAAAAGCATTTTGCAAAAAGGCAAAGACAAACTATTTCCACACTGTTGCCAAGGAAACTTCACATATATTGTTCATATAATTACCAAGAGTCAAAATTAGCATCAAGGGAGTTTTTACTGTTTTTCTCAACACCTATAACTAGGGGCATCAGCATGAGGTGGAACAAACTGGAAGTGACAGAATAACACTTTTTCTGGAAGGTGACATAGCATACTTTTTTTTTTTAACATGCAGCCAATTATAAAAAGTTTTGGACTTCTGAAACAATTTTTTTTGCCACAGAAAAACAGCTAATCTGCTTTCATCTTGTCACTTATAGATGACTTCATGGAGAGCTATGCACATACTATAACTTAAGAGGACAAATAAGCAAATGTTCTGCTTGTAATAGACTCAGGAGCAAGCCCCATCATTTAAGGATGAGTGTCCAACTTTTTGGCTTGCCTGAAGAATAAAAGGATTGTCTTGGGCCATATATAAAATAAATATAATAGTTAATATATAGAAAGAGCCAACTTCCTTTACTTTTTATATTATCTTGTGAGGCTGCATTGCTAGCTTCCAGGGCCATAGTGCTCCATGGACCACAGATTGGACACACCTGATTTAGTGCTAACTAACTATAAACACTTTCCTTAACCCTTTCACACTCCTTTTTTATACAGCTAAGTAACAAAACATCTTCTTAAATTCTATTGTTCACTCATAAGCTATTTGAAACTTTTTAGTCCCATATTTGTTTTGAATATAATCAATCCAACTTTTTCATTCCAAAATATATCTTTCTTGTGTTTGATCTTTCAAATATGCTGAAATTTTTGTCATTTCTGCTAAGTTCGATAATTTTAATGTCCACAGAATCAAATTTTTACAATCTTTCTGATTAATAAAGGATGGATTTCGTATATTGGGGCAATATTCCAAAGTGAGGGAACTGCTACCAAGAAATGCATTCTTCAGGCTCAGTGGGTGGATTCTCATCACATCCCTTCTTGGCCATCTCATATTGTGAACTGATGCCACCTACAGTTGGTGGTTCTAATGCTAATAAGAACTAATAAATAACAATCTGCCCCTTGAATTGGGTCCAGAATCCTTTTGGAGATCAGTGTAGCTCAAATATTCCCAAACCTGAATCCCAATGGAAGAGATCCAAATAATCTGTATCATTCAGAGTACTCAGTAATTGCTGCACAATCACTTATTGAGACTTTTCTAGAAAGGGAAGTTGGTTGATATTTATCTAAAATGGTTGAATTGAATGATAGTTTCTTGAGAAGGGGGATCACCACCATGTCATTCAAGGCAGAAGCAACTTTCCCTCCTTCTCTCCCTTCCTCACAGATACATTCACTATCTCCTACACCCAACTGTCATTCCCTTTCTGGCTGTCTGAATAGGCCAGGAGGGGCATAAATTCAATCTATTGATGACTGAGTTCATCCTAGTAAGGAACCTGTCTACATCCATTGATGTCATAAGCTCCAAAACAATGCCAGATTATCTTATGAGGAAGAATCCAAGGTAATCACAAAACATTGTGTTTGTCATCTCACATGTCTCTGTCCCACTGGAGTCTAGCTATGAGGATATTTGTCTGCAAAGAGACTAGCAACGTTTATAAAAGAAATGTTCAAGGAATAGTGGTAGCACTATGAGTATGTTCTCACCAGAAGTTCATATTCTCTCATCCAAAGATATTCTAGTAATGGAATTCCAGATAGGGTGCTTGCTTTGTTAATGAAATGGAAAGGCTCAAAACCCCACAAAAGCCTTCTCTGGGATCTTAGGAGTATCTTGGTGGAATAATAGTGGGCATGATAGATAATGGTGTATCAAAAGGAAGAATAACCCAAGATAAATATGAAAGAGCCATGAACAAATAAGTACAGTGTTTGCATTCTTGATATACTTAGTATCTTCACCATTTTCATTACTTTGCTCTAGAACAAAATATATTGAACTCTGACTAGATATATTTCAACTGCATGATTAGTTCTTCAACCAGTAGAGGGCACTCAAGTTCTGTTTTGAAAATTGTAGAAAATTATTTTATGACATCATTTACTTTTTGATAAACAGAC
This sequence comes from Grayia smithii, assembly GCA_032468115.1. Lineage (NCBI taxonomy): Eukaryota > Metazoa > Chordata > Lepidosauria > Squamata > Grayiidae > Grayia > Grayia smithii. The sequence continues at coordinate 67,863 of JANHFM010000517.1, read as the reverse complement.
TTACGGTAAATGGCTCCTTATATTAGCTCATGCATTGCATTTATAAAACACAGGGGGAAAGGAACCCGTGCTTGCTGAACAAATCACCAGTCATATGGCAAAAAGGCACTTATTTTCATGTGTTAAGGAATTTAAATGAATGAAGGTTGGAGAGATGAGAAGGTAGAATGGGATAGGATGAGAGAATTGCCAGTTTCTTCTTTTAAAAACTTAATAAATACTGCTTCTATCAGAGATTTCTTTATATTCTCTGTTTTACATGTCTTTGTCTCTGTTTATAAAATTAACATGTAGCAATTTATATAATTTTTTTCTGGTATACACATGTATACCATAAATATTTTGTAATACAAACACAATTTTTCATCGTATTCTTTAGTGATAACTATTGCTGAAAAAGAATCCATTGTCTCTGCTATTGCAACAGCTAATTCTTGCAACAGC
>JANHFM010000517.1:35919-53819 GCA_032468115.1 Grayia smithii | reverse complement strand
AAATCCATAACCAGATCTGCACTTTTATCTGGAAATCTCCTGAAACAGAAGCAACAGTGGACTTTTATCTAATCTTAACTTCTTGTATTGCAATGACTCATACACATATAATGTCTTTTCATATTTGCCCTCTGCTTTCAGTCAGAGATTGATAATTTTTTTTAAAATCAGTAGTGGCCTATTGATATTATGCAAATGCGACTTTTGAGAAATACAGAATTTGTATTACTCTGTTATAATTTTTCCATTAAGGTTTTTCCCTCTTTGATTATTTTTCTAAATATTCAAAACCTTGATGGATTTTCCTATGCTTCTCAATACTTGAAGACTATTGAGGATGTGTGCATGGGTATGAGTTTGGGTTACTTAAATAATCAGTGTTACATAGCTCATTCTGCTGCTCTTTCCCTTCGACACAATTGCTGCAAATTTCTTGCAAGGCTCTATGACCATAGAGTCCTTTCAATATACAACTCTATGGCTATGGAGGCTTGCAAGAAGAAGTAGGGACAGCTGTAAAGTCTACTCAGTAATCCCAGAATCTTTCTTGTAGACTCAGTGGCCATAGAATTCTCTAAAAATCAGAACTTTGGAGCCTTTGACAGGTATGCTGAGAGGAATCTTAAGACTTTGAAGCTTTGAGATCGCAAAGGGGGAATAGAAAATTTATGTATACTGTTATGTCCTAATAAGGATCCATTCTTTTGCATACCCGCCACTGATTGGATAATCAAGCGGCGGGAAAATTGAATACCTGTCATTGGCTGGCCAGGCTACCGGAGCTCAATATAAGCCAAGTCCCGGCAGCCAGCTAGCCGTTCTTTCACTGATACTCGCTTAATAAAAGTACTGAACGGACCTCGCTGTCGCATCTCTCTTCAACCTGTGCCGAATCTAACACTGGCACCAAAGGTAAACTAGAACCTCAGCGAATTCACCTCGTGGGCACAATCGCCATTTTGATCACCACCAAGTCTATCTCGTGGAGAATCAGCATCCATCTTCGACTATTTCAAGCAAGGTAGTAATGAACCTGTCCCCAGCGCCCGCACCATTCAACCCAGATACTGAAGACTGGCATGCGTTCATGATCAGATTCAGACAATTTTTGGAGGGCAATGGCTACACCGACTTAGCTGACAACAGGAAGCGGGCACTATTCCTCTCGTATTGCGGCAATTACAGTCAATTAGACAAAGAAGCCTTAGCCGCCATCACCGGAATAAAAAGATTCCATGAATATCTCTATGGCAGAAAATTTGACTTAATCACAGACTGCAAGCCACTACTAGGTCTGCTCACGGGGAAACAATGAACTCCAGCATTCGTGTCCCCAAGAATGACGCACTGGTGAATCTTCCTATCAAGCTACAATTACCAGCTGATACATCACCCGGGCAAAGACATCTGCAACGCAGATGCTCTCAGCAGATGCCCCATCAACGAGCCAGTAATTGACCCAGCACCCACACACAGCCTGTTCCTGATCGACGCAGGAAACAACTGTCCTGTCACATCAAACGAAGTCACCAACCAGACAAGGAAGGACAAGGCGCTGTCACAGATTATGAACTGGATGTTAAGGGGGTGGCCGCAAGGCAAGATGGGAGAAGACTTCCGCCCACACAGCAAAAGACAAACGGAACTGTCAACAATTAAAGGCTGCCTACTGTGGGGAAAGAGAGTAATAATTCCAGAAAAACTACAGAAGCAGACCTTAGAGACACTGCACACTGGACACTTGGGCATCGTTCGAATGAAGGCATTGGCACAGAACTACGTGTGGTGGCCCAAGCTGGACCAGGACATTGCCGAATGGGTAGCCACATGCACACCTTGCCAGGAGACTCACCCAGCACACACATCCCAGTCACCTCCAAGAGAATGGGAAAGACTGAATGGCCCATGGTCCAGAATCCACATTGACTTTGCCAGCCCCATGGGAGGAAAATCGTTCCTGATAATTGTGGATGCCTACTCCAAATGGCTAGAAGTCATCCCGATGTCACAGACCACAACAGAGGCCACCATCAAAGCCTTATGCAGAACTGTCGCAACATTCAGCTTACCGGACATACTGGTATCCAATAATGGACCATAACTTACTTCAAAGACTATGGAGATATTCCCAGCCGAGCTGGGCATCAAACACACTTTGGTAGCACCCTATAGCCTGGCTGGAAATGGTCAGGCTGAGAGGATGGTGAAGCTGACGAAGGAGACCCTCACCAAGATGGGCCCAGGAGACTGGCAGGGGAAAATCGATAAGTTCCTGCTAGTCCAACACATCACGCCACATGCCACCACCCACCAGAGCCCATCAGAACTTCTAATGGGCAGGAAACTGAGGTCTCAGCTAGATCAACTGCACCCACAATACTACCTAGAAACCCCACTAGACTCTACCCATCCCCCCAGAACATTTAAATTAGGAGACCCAGTCTTCACATTAAATCATAATGGGTCCCTGAGATGAGTAAGAGGCAAAGTCGAAGAAATCACTGGGCCCAAATCCTACAGGATAGAGCTGGAAAATGGCCAACTATGGAGAAGGCACATCAACCAGCTCTGTCAGAGATGGGGAGGAACCGAGGACCGAGCAGAGGAGGACACTGCAGACCCAAGATGACCACTTGAAGGGAACCGCCCGGAGACCAGCAAACCGCTCCTGCTACCAACTCACAACGATGACAACCACTCAAGCCCGGGAGGGGAATGCGCAGACCTACCTTTGTCCAGCAGACCTCGACTAAGAAGCATGTCACCGGCAGCAGCTGAACCCAGAGTGGAAATCCCACGTCGAAATCCTCCACAACAATCCAGAAAGGACAAAAACCAGGAACTGCCAAGTAATCCGCAGAGCGAAGCCGGAGGCGCTAGGCCGGACCCAGTGCCATCAATGGCAGAGTTCCAGGAGGTTCCAACACAAGAACCCAGAGGAACAGAAGATCCAGCCTTTGCAGTCAAAGTCCCAGGAGCAAACGAACCACGCAGGTCTAGTAGAACTGTACGGTGCCCCGCCTACCTGTGACTATGTCACCAACATCTCTTCGCAATTGGACAATGCTCTGTCTAGGAGAGGTGGGGTGTTATGTCCTAATAAGGATCCATTCTTTTGCATACCCACCGCTGATTGGATAACCAAGCGGCAGGAAAATTGAATACCTATCATTGGCCCGCCAGGCTGCCGGAGCTCAATATAAGCCGAGCCCCGGCAGCCAGCCAGCCAGCCATTCTTGCACTGATATTTACTTAATAAAAGTACTGAATGGACCTCGCTGTCACATCTCTTTTCAACCTGCGCCGAATCTAACATATATGCCGCTCAACTCACTAAGGACTCCGGGCAGCTCACAACAGAGTATAACAATATCATAAAATTTAAAAGTTAGAAAAATGAATTAAAACAACAAAAACAAAAAAAAGCACACATATCTCCTCTGGGCCGGATCTTGCAAGACCAACGGCCCCATGCCTGCCGGAAAAGCCAAGTTTTAACCGCCTTACGGAAGGCCAGTAGGGTGGAGTCAGTCCAGACCTCGGGAGATAGTTGGTTCCAGAGAGCCGGGCAGCCACCGAGAAGGCTCTTTCCCATGGGCCCGCCAGCCGACATTGTTTAGCTGACAGAACTCGGAGGAGACAGACCCTGTGGGACCTTACCGGTTGCAGGGTAGGAGACTGTTTTGAAAATAGCCTGATCCTAAGCCATGTAGGGCTTTATAGGTAATAACCAACACCTTGAATTTCACCCGCAGACTGATAGGAAGCCAGTGCAGCTTACGTAGAATTGGTGTAATGGGGATGTACCTAGGAACATCCATAATAGCTTGCGCTACACATACAGACACAATGTGTCTGTATGTGCAGAACAAACTGTGGGCAGTCTTCAGCTCTGCCCCCTGGCATCAAATACAAATGTTGAAGCCAGGCGCTTGTCTTCCCAATATGTAGGCTGCTGTATCCATTTCACAGCTGTGCACATTCATATTTGGAACTGAAACTGTGGAGAATATGCAGAGGGAGAAACCATATGCAATCTTACAGTGCATAATATACCTCTCAAGCAAGTTGTCTTACTTCTTCACATACTACGTTTCTTCTCATAAATATGTGTTTTGTTGTAAAACCTGGAAATTGTTTTATGGTAGAAGCCTAGAATCTCATGGTGGCAGATTGTGGCTTTAGTTTTCAGTTTTAGGATCTCCCAATCTTGAGCCCATATGTTAGCTGCCCTGAAGGCAGTTTTATTTTTTGCAAATGTAACTTTTTAAAAAGTTTCTACTAACAGAGTTTTAAATTACCCTTTTAAAAAAAACTTTGGTTTCCTTTTGCAGGACACAGCAGGGCAGGAAAGATTTCGAACATTGACTCCAAGCTATTATCGAGGTGCTCAAGGTATAATTTTAGGTAGGTGGTAGTCAACCTCATCAACCTTACTGAAGCCAAACACATTAAGGGCAAAGGTAAATGGAAGTACATCAATTCATCTCAGAGTAGCTGGCACAACAGCCTCTGAAGAACAATTGACGGCTTTTGCTCCTAAGCTACTGGCTTGTTTGTTGGCGGTGATTGTTTTTCAGCAGGGTTTCATGTTACTTAAAAATATTTCAAATATGTTTCTATTGATGGGGATGGAGATGTAAAGCACATGAGCCTTTCAAGCTTTGATCCAAATTAAGCTAAACCCTGAGGAGTATTTTAACATGGCTATAATATCCCCATCCTCCATTTCCCCTTCAGAATATTTTGCTATGTTCCCAAGGTGATTTTGTCATGTAGGGACAATCTCCTTATGATTTGACATTAATTACATGGAAATAGATGTGGCCTTCATAATCCAAAACCCTATTTGGTGCAATAATTACAATTCCATTTCATTCACCATGGGGAAGAGTACCTCTGTGCAGATATAAAATACTGCCCTTTGAATGCTGGAAAAATTGAAATGGAGCAGAAGAGAGAGACCACACAAGAAATAATAAATTATGGGAAAAGCCTTGAGAACTCACATTCTGCTTATGAATTTCAGAAGCAAATTCACAGCAGTCCCATATTTCACTATTGCACTCTGGGAAGAAAAGCAGGTTCTCAACATTGATATATTTAACCTGTGCCTATAGTAGTCTTATAAGCTGCTGCTTTTTACCCCTACAATAAGGGGGGAAAGATAAAAATACAGAATAGGTTTCTAGCACGGATGGCTGCCAAGCAGAGGTATGCTTGATGGCCAGAGGCAATATTTGGAGGACTGGCATAGATGGGACAAAGATGCAGGGGGCATGTGCCCTCATCAGATAGATAAATGAGGCCAGGATCTTCCATTTCCTCCTGAATTTAAGGGTAATTTTGAAATTTTTCTCTTTGTAAGTATATCTGTGTTTTAATCCAAGAACAGCAGAAAAGAAATCTGGTGGGCTTCAAATGATTTCAGCCAGAGCTATCATTTTTACTTGCCATTAGACATGTTCAATAATCGATGGCACCTGAAGGCTAAAGTGTTTGGGAGGCATTAGAATGCTTACCTTTTTATATACATCATTTGGGCTAACTTCTGCATGGATTATCACAAAAGCCTTCCTTTTGTCTAGATGATCCCTCCAGATGTTATGAACCTACTAACCCACTAAAGATGGTTAATTGTTAGAAATGATTGTCCAAGATTGCTCATAAATCTAAGTAGAACCAGATGTGGTTCTATCTATCCAATCACTTTATGTCATCTGATTAGAAGTGGATCAATTTTTTCTCTTCTTTGTGCTTACTGAAAATGTTCTCCTATGTAAACACAAGGCATCTGTTTGGTTTGCACCATTATGCAGTTTATGATGTTACCAGGAGAGATACGTTTCTGGGGCTGGAAAGCTGGCTACAGGAGCTAGAGATCTATACCAAGAAAAATGTTGTGAAGATGCTGGTAGGCAACAAAATAGATGAGGTAAGTTATAAGTAGGGTTAAACTTGGTGTTTGTATGGCAAACTAGAAAATTTTAGACTCTTTGTTATCTTGCTGGGATGCAAGAGATCGATAAATGGGAGATTAGATTTGGAGATGAACGTATAAGCAGAGTAATGAGGAAAGGTACAAATTGTCATGGCTGTGGTTTCTGTAGATGTAACATATGGCTACGAAACATAAATCATCAGAATAGCTAAATGAAGAAGTTGTTAGACCTTTGAATTAAAGTGATACTGAAAAATACTGAGAACATCTTGGACGACAAGATGTATAAATCATTCAAAACTGAATGATATAAAACCAGTCTGACCATTGGAACACTCATTAAAGTTAAAGATTAGATATTTTAGACATGCAATATGAAGCTAAATGTCATCGGAGAAGACCTTAGAAAAATTGAAGAAAAAAATAAAAAATTGATAGACAATAAGGTAGCTATATACATTTACTGACATCGTATTAAGTAGAAACTTAAAAGAATTCAGAGAAGCAATTTATGATAGGCAGTCTTGGTGAATGGGAATTAAAGAATTGGAAATAACTGAATGACTGAACAACGGTGTAAACAAAAGTATTGGAAAAGGATTAACACAAATACAGAGAGAATTGTGGAAATAAATGAAGAAAAATAGGGGAGGGAGTGAAACAGGAATGTATGAAGTGAAAGTGTGTATTATAGGATGCATTGGGAAAATAGGAAGTAGATTGTACAATAAAGTGATCATTGTAACAAAAAAGCTTTTCCTTGCAATGTACTGTATGGTCCTTTGAATAATTAAAATTGTATATAACCTAGATTAAAAATGCTTCCAGATTTTAGGTTGCCTGATAGCAAATGCACATAGTGTGCAGCCTCTGGTAGAGCTGAAACACAGAGCCTGTTAATAAGTAAACAACAAGATTGAAAGGCTGGCTGTAATTAGTTTCCCTCCTTCCTTCTTTCCCTTCCTATCACCAAGAATCTTGTCCCAGTCTGCAGAAGCCTGTTGGATGTTTGCTCCCTGTTATTGCCTGCCTCCTACGCTTTGCCAGAGGCATCAGCTGCCTTCATACCTCAGCATCCTGAACGAGACCTCTCCATCTTTCTCCTGCTCTGATGTAATGGCCAATCTGTTCAAGCTACTTCGGAAGCCAGCAGTTTCTCTGTTGCTACTCTGTGTTTTGGGTTGCTTTTTTTCGTTTCTGTTTTCACTAGACACTGGAGTTTTGTTTATTCCCTTACTTAGTAAGAAAAACAGTCGTAGTTGAGGGAGGTCTCCTGTATGGCTTCTATTCCAATATTTTCTGCAATTCTAGTTCTTTTTTTTTTCTCTGCCTGTCTTTGCATATTCTTCTACCTCCTTTAATTCTGATTATACTACCATGACCATGTACTTCATAAAATTAATCAAAACTAAAATTCACTCTCAGTATGCAAAATGAAAAAGGTAAGCCTTAGATATGTTTCAAGACCAAAGGAAAATGGACAAATGACCAGCATCTCTAGAGGTTCTTTCACTGCCCATGTAATTATCAATATAAGTGCACTTGCCATATTTGGAAACTACTTTCTTTTTAATAGGATTCTGCTCAGGAAAACTGTTCTGCCTATTGTCTATGGAGGTACTCAATCATCCAGGTCATGATTGTCCCAAAGGTGCTTTTTTTCCAAAAGGACACTGGTCTTTCTTGTTTTTTTTTCCTTTGAAAAAGTTTCACTTCTCCAAGAAGCTTCTTCAGTTCTTAAGAAAAAAAACAATAAAGTCTGGTTACTTTTTGGAAAAAGAACCTTTGGATGTTCTATCAATTATGTAAAAAAACAAGTTTATATGACACTGCTTGACTGAAGAGACAGCCAGTCAGAAAACTTATATTCTTCTTTTTACAGCTATGGATGGTGCTGATTGGCTTGTCCTTTTACTAATTTCTCCTTCCCATGAAGAAAAATATTATTTTTCATTATCTAGTTAAATATTTGTGAAGCCCATATACAACAATTGTATTAGTTGTTGACTAAGCAATATTTTGGAGTTCAGAGGCATACTTAATGTTTTTTTGAACAGGGAATCAGGTTTTTTTTAAACTACATTAATGTTTATTTCATCTTTAAATTACAGTAGTGGCACTATACTTTTGTTTGTTTTCTTCCTCTGATAGGAAATCTTGCCAATCTTTAATGTTGTTGTACAGAGGAACCAACATAAAGGATGTGAGGATTTCTACATCAGAACTAGTGTTGAACTAATGTTGAACTGAACATCAGCACCAATTTAGTCAGGGAACATTTACATATGCCATTTTGGAGAAAATGTAAAGAGCCAAAAGAGTCTCAAAAGAACAATAAATAGAATAGGGGAGAAGTAAATCCATCCTTTATGAGCTCTTGGAACCTTAATACAAAATTCAGATCTATCTATTTTTATGTTTGAAAACAAGGAATTTGTACATCTGTTGAGTGTATTGACTTATTCACTTATCACTGTGCTTTTACAGAGATAACAGTTCTGTTAGTATTCAGTAGATATATAGTAAAGAGAAGGAATGGCATGATTATGCAGAGCTTTGTTTATTTCCAGCTCCTGTTAATACAAAGAAAAAGTCTAGATAGAAATGCAAGAATAATAGTTACTAGGATAGAAATGGAAAGCAACTGGCCTATATATTCAGTATGGCCCATGAGTCTTCCTATGTTCCCCCACCAGCATTTAAATTAAGACATCTTATCCATTAAATACTATATTTGATTTATATCATCATCATCTCTTCATACAGGGTGGCTTTTTTATTTTTCCAACACAGCGCAGTTTGGAATTGCTATGTAATTGTAATTTATCAAACCTTGTCAGATCTAGGGAGGTGGCATCTTTGGTAAGATAATTAATTAGCCTTTTGCCAATTTAGAAGACAGTCCTGTGAGTTCTCAAGCTTGATTGTTTTCTTGTAGATGTTTAATTACCTGACTAGGTAATATTATTAGTAGTGGAAGGGAGTGGGCTTATACAAATGGCTTGCCCTGTCACTGTTCTTGGTGGTTCCAAAATTAGGCTGTTGTTTACTGTTTGTTTAACTGAGTTGGTAGTTTCTTGATTGGGGTATTGTTTACTGCTTGATTGTTAATTCAGTGTTAATCTAGAAGAGAGTCCTTCCTACCTGCCTGCCTATCTACCCATATTAAGTACCTAATGATTTTCTCTCCCTATCTACAGACCAGCCGTGAAGTAGAAAAAAGAGAAGGATTGCTATTTGCACAGAAACACTCCATGCTTTTTATAGGTAGGTGAAGAATATGAGGAAATATTCTGATTTTCCAGAAGTAAAATCATGGCAAAAATCATCATTTGTTATCTTTGCAGATCTTCTCCCCAACCTACTCCTAGAACTATTCCTTTTAACCCTTCCAAAAATCCTCTACGTGGGATGGGCTTAAGTTTCCCTCCCACCTAAGCCCTAGATGTCAGTGCTAGGGCTTAGGTGGGAGGATAAGTGATATCAGATTCGCTCCTGTAAAGGTTCCCTAGATATCCTTTCAGAACTATGGAACTGCTATTTGGGGGGCTTTCACCAGTTAAAGAACAGTCTGTCCATCCTTGAGTTGGCATGAAACAACATCAGCATGTTTGTTGTCCCCATTGCCAATCTGCATTTTTCTGACGTTGTGTTTAATTCACAATGACTCTGTCCTGATTTGTGAATGAGCCATTCTTTAAGGCAAACTTCCCCCCCCCTCCCACCAACTTTGCAGATCCCCAGCTATCTAGGAGAATATCCATCATGTGAATGGTCTGATTTCAGGACTTGGTCTGGCTTCTCTAGACAGGCTTGCCAGTCCCTTCTCACACATTCTATTTGGGCATCTCTCAAGATACACTAAAATAGTGAAACATTTGGGGAATGTTTCCAGAGGAGAGAGGCAGATCTTTCCAGAATTGGATTACAGCTAGGCACTTCAGAGCCATAGAACTGAACTAGTTGATGGGCAGTTACTCTCGTTCTTGGCAGTAGAGAGGGAGAAGCAATAACTGAAAGAACAGTATAGAAAACTGGGCAATAAATAACAAATGTTGAGTTCAACATCATTATTTTCTGGACACAGCAGTTAGTAAGAGCAAGGCTGCAGCATAATTAAAAAATTCACAAGCCAATTAAATAAATTAGCACAAACATGTCCCTTGTTCTTCCCCAACTGACATTGTGGAATTCTGTTGTGCTCTTTTGCCCTTGTTGGAAGCCTGGAGAGAGGCTGGTGTCAGAGAGAAGGTTGGATTCCATAGTCTCTCAACATAAATGAACATAAACTTTATTTTCCCCATCACTGAGTTAAAGCACTGTCCCTGCATCCTTGAGTTAGCATAAAACAGTAGCAACGTAATGTTTACTGTTCATATAAAATTCACCTCTCTAAATGCCTCAGGCTAGCCCAAGAGCAAGATAAGAGCTGGAGAGCACCACACTGATCTTGAGAGGCAATGTATATATTCAAACAATAACAGCATGCCTCCAGGGAACAGGATGGTGCACTTCAGTTCTTAATTCGCTGTTGGGTTCACCTGAGGCATTTGGTAGGCCTCTGTAGGAATGGCTGAAAGAGGTGGGCCTTTTGGTCTGATGCAGCAAAGCATCTGTTGATAAAGGGGGGGGGAAAGGAATGTAACCCTTAGTTTCCTGGAAGAAGTTTGGTTTATTTAAATAGTTATTTGCCATTAGGGAATTCACACTGAGACAGATGCATCAAGTACCAGCAGCTAGCCTTCTCGATTTTTAACAGAAGAAGAAATTTTCTCACCCCTTCTGTGCTTCGTGCTTTCTTTCAGTGGGGAAGAGATTCCCTTTGATTTACTGGAGATGGTGAAGAAAACTAGCAACCAGAAAAATACGATATGAGAGGATTTAAAAGGAATGTGCTTATTTTTAGCCACACTTTTTAAACCCTTCTTGCTTTCCCCTTAAGATTCAATAGAATGTTCAAAAAGAAATGGAAGGCAAGCTTTTAAGCAATGTGCTTAGAATTTTGTCAGATGTTTTTTTCTGGTGTTTCAGAGATAGTAATAAAGACCTTATATGGGGGGGGGGGGGCTATAGAGATTATTTGACACATTTTATAAGCACTTAAAATGTCTTTTGCAAGGTCAAACTAATGCTTCTAAAGTCATATCAAAAATGGTTGGGCTACAGGCATAAGATTTGGATTAAAAACATACAGACAATCCCTAGGTGGGAGCAATAAGAGCCTTCTATACCTCTTTATTGCTCTAGTGGTGATTCCAGTGGAGATTTTTGTAGCCTTCCTAAAACAGAAATTTGCTGCCACAAGAACTTTAAATCAGGCTTTCCATAACTGGTTCTTCCAATCTATCTCTCACCATGCATGCTGGTCCAGAATAATAATAGTATAACATTGCCTATCAAGAGAAACCCTGATGGGGGAAGGCTGTGACATACCAACTGCCTAGAAAGATCTCATATGCAACCCGATATTTATATCACTTTTAAAATATATACTTGTATTGATTTATAGATTCCTCCCTCCAAATAATAGCATTTCAAAGTACATGAAGGTATATAATAATCATGTCAATGTTGCTGCAATAAAACCCAGATGCAGGAATGTTTATCCTATAGATAAAATAGAACAATTACAGGATTTTAGTGATAAAGATACTTTATTTAATAGCCTGATATCTAAATAAAACTGGCAGTATCTTTTCCAGCTAATGTTTATTCCTTTTAATGTGTTAGTTGGAAAAAGTGCTATCAGACACCATTTGAGTTCTGTCTACCATAGAATTATCATGGCTGTCTTCCTACCATGAATGCTCCTCTGTTAAATCCCCATCTCTCCCGGCTATCCTGACCACGGTTCTCAGATGTCCTCTGATGCCTTGTGTTGTCTGTTTTCTGCTTAATTGTATCCTCTTCAGATAGTTTCTTGGCATTGCACTTGGAGTTGTAGTAGCTCAGGATCTATAACACTTACTTGTAATACTATCCCCCTAGCACTTTTTATCCCAATTTTCCCCCCATTAAATGTAGATGAGGAGCTAAGAGTGTTGCTCAGGCCACTTAGCAGGAAAGCTTTCTTTAAAGCAACACTATCCAAATGCATTAACTTCCATCATTTTTTAACCATTAATAATGGTTTTTTTAAGCTTGATGGGAATGTAGGCCAACCCCTCTGGATGATGATGAGTTCAGGGAGGCTGAATTTGGACACCTGTACTTTGTTTGACAAATGACTCCTCTTGTTGTTTTGTTTCTACCTCCAGAAGCCAGTGCTAAAATGAAGGCTGGAGTGCAAAGTGCCTTTGAAGAGGTCGTCATGAGGATCCTGCAAACTCCAGAGCTTTGGAATATCAGAAGAGATGGAGTGAAGTTGGCAGAAAGCAGATCCTTCAGAGAAGCAGACGCCTGCAATTCCTACTGTTCTGTTGCTTAACACCTTATGTGTTCAAATAAAAAAGACCCAGGCCAAAGATTCTAAAAATGGGCTCTCATCAATCCTTCTCATATTCAGTCAGGAAAACAACATGCTGGGTGGCAACCTAGAGTGGGCAAGAGCAACAACGAACAGGATGATCATAAAAGTAAAGAACTGGGGTTTTTCATTCCCCTCCTTCTCTAGCCTCAGTCACTGGGAGTTTTCAGCAAGATCAAACTATACCCATTTATAAGAACATTATTAGAGCATAACTACAATTTTCACATTCTCAATTAAAAATGGCAGGAAACTGCAGCATTGAGTTGCAAGTCAGGAGACCATTTAACTGCCAAAGAACAGTCAAGGAAGCTCTGAAAGTTACCAAATGAGGTTTGCAACCCACACATGTGCCCCTGGGATTACAGGTTGCCCACCCCTTCTAATATACTGAACTGAGTGCAGCAGATTGTATTTCCTTCAGATGAGGGAACATTGCACAATTTCTCCTCACAAATAAGCAACTAAAGTAGCTTGGGAGCAGGTTCCTCAAGCAAGCCACAAAATTCTTAATATCAGACTCTGCACTCAAAGATCCTTTCACCTTCTGCCAATTCAGTGTCTTTGTATTCTTTCTGTCCTTCAGACTGCCAGTTTCTCTGTTATACACATAACACACAGTTCTTTTGCTGCTTCCTCCAGATGGCAGTCACCATCTCCAAATTGTGATGGCATATTATTTTTTAAAAAAAGATTGTCTGCCAACTGAGAGACCTCTTAACCATTCATTCCAGTTCATCAAATATAAAGTTTCTCTCTTATTTAACCATTTTCTCTTTATTTAACTAAAAACAAGAAACTGTCTTACAGAGTTTCAAATACCATGAATCATGTTTGGCTTTTGCTTCACATAGTATCACATAACCATGAGCTAGTTTGGCATTTGCTTAACGCATTACATGAAGCCAGCTGCTATGCATTGAATGCAGTGGTTTATGTTTAAGCATATTATATAATTATTATAATTTCAGATCTCTTCTGAATATTATTCCTGTATTATTATTGTATACTGCCCAGAATCGCTCATTTAGAGATGAGCAGCTATATAATTCTTTTTATAAATATAAATAAAATATTAAAGAATTAAAAGCCTTTTAAAACATCTAATTAATACATTTTTTAATTGCTGCTTAGCTTTAGATTGTTCAGGATTATTTACATTAACTCGGGGAAGCTAAATCAATGTGAATAAATGCAAACATTGCAACTAAATCTCAAAAGCATTTGTAACCATGACCAACATAGCAAAAATCCATTTTTGTAGCAAAATTTCAAATAAACCTCTCAGAAAGGAATTGAATTGCTGAGAAACTACACAAGAAAAATCCTTCACAAATGCCCATCAGTTTCATATATGCATAATGGGACATGCAATACTTTCAGAAAGTGAATGAAGGGGAAAATTCATAGGAATATCTTGACCTCTAGAATTTCAACACTATAGGTTAAAAAGCAGCATTTGGCAATCTTGGCGGATTTTAAAAACCTAAGCAGAATGAGATCTGGTTGGATCAGTATCATCTGTAGCCAAGGATATCAAAATGATAAATGCAATTGGGAGATCAAAGCCTTACCTCTTTCTATGTGCCTATTTGCCCTACCTCTTTCTATGTGCTGCTGTCAATATTTCTAACTTTCCTGATGAGATGACCAACAGGAGCTCCCAACAGTTGGATGTTGGAAAAGAATGACAGCCATTTTCTCTATTCTTGCTGAGAGAACTACATAGATTTGCCTATGAAATCACTGAAAATTAAGTTCAATTCAAAGGAGATTGTCACGTTTATGTGATTTATATATCATGTATAGAGACCCAGTTTTGTCCAGTGGTTAGGAGAATGGATTACAAGCTGGGTTCTGGTGCCCAGTCAAGCATGTAAACCAGCTGTGTGATCTTGGGCCAGTCACCCCTTCTCATCCCTGGAAGGAAGCAGTAGTGAACTCCTTCCACAACCGCTATCTAGAAAACTGCAGGGACTTGTCCAAGTAGTAATCAGCAATCAAATCTGCCTTAAATGTAAGAGAGAGGGAAGAACTGGGAGCTCTGGCTACACCACCATGAGAGTTTTGAGCTTCACTTGACATTTCTTGCTGAGAAGCAAAGAATCTCAAGGATTTGAACTTTTTCCTACCTGAACTGTCTAGGTCTCCAACTCTCTGTCTCTCTGAAGAACACCCATCCCAGAAGAGTTAATTGAAAAAGGCCCAAAGACTGGCCCCTCTTTCCCTTATCATGCCATACATCCAGGACAGATGTTTTTAAATGTTTGTTAAAGGTTCAAATTAAACCTTAAATCAGAGATCCTTGCCTTTTGGGGGCAGTGGATCCAATAGACCCTTACTGTGCTATAATCATTTTTATAAAATAGCCAGCATGGTTGGCATGGCTACTTAGAAATCTTCCATTTACCAGATGAACATACTTTCAAACAATGGACACAAAGTACATTCCCTGTTGTTTTTAATTCCAAGATAAAGGTTGAGACCGCTGATTTGCAGCACGCTAACTTCCTCGCATATTTATTTATTCATTTAATTGAAAAAAACTCTTACCAAAAATAAGTCTGCTGGGGTATGGAGCATAATGTGATTCGAAGGATGAATATTCGTGTTCATCTGACCTTAGAGATGGGTTCCCACCTTTCCTCCTGATCCCTTCTATTTTTTTAATTATCTCCTTATTAGAAGGAGATCTACTTGCTCACTCCCATTGATGCTATTCTCTGCATAATTTTTTTCCTTTTTTCCTCTGGTACCTTTACTAACAAGGGAAACCTTTCCATTGTGACATCATCATTCTCCACATCATTACGCATTCCATGTTGAATTGACTTGGGAGACAATCCAGGTTCAAGTTCATCCTCACTTGTGAAAACTTACTACAGCCAATCATTTTCTTTCTTATCTATTTCCCTCCCAGCTATACTGTTATGAGGGTAAAATAAAGAAAGAATCGTGTGTGCCATATAAAGCAGTTTTTCTCATTCTCAGAAACTTTAAAATGTCTGAACATCAACTCCCAGAATTCCCAACCAGTAGAATTCTGAGAATGGATGTTCGGATGTCATAAAGTTGTGGAGGCTTAGAAACATTTATCTAAAGCTCCTGGAGGAGAAGCAAGACAGACATCTCACAGACATTTCTGCTCTTTTCTTTAGATAGGTCAGTTATGAGGCATAGATACATAACCCAGCTAAATTCCCCAAAACCCATTTTGTTTCTTGAATTTTTATATTGAAAGGATTAGAGCATACACAGAGTGTACCTAAGTCAACTTTTGATTCCCTGCTGAGCTAAGCTCCGTTGTAACCTAATGTGCCAACTGCAAAGATAAAGCCGCTCTAGGCTAATTGCCAAGTAGCCTCACTTGTAACTTAAAATGTGTATTTCAGCCTGATTAATGTTAGAATTGGTGGAAATGCTTTTTTTTGTTTTATTGGCAGGTCAGGGATGGATGGGGTTGGCGAGTGGCATGAAAGGATGGTATAGAATTTTTCTTCCCACAAAGATTAAGCTGAAGCTTTGCCTCTGAGCAATAAGCCACAATAAATAATTGGGAGATGATCTGAATACAACCATGACAGGGAGTTGGGGTCACAATGCTGTCTTTTTATGGCATTTTACATTCCCTGATGTCACAGCTGGGGCATCTATGGCAACCTTGGCCACAGGAGAGGGGTGATGCAGAAGCTGAGCCCAGAGTTTGGCCTTTTCGTTTGGGATCTGAGAAGAGAGAGCAGCTGTGCAAAGATGAGCAGCTTAGAAGTCGTCACATTCCCTGTGGTTGTTGCCAGTTCCAGGCAGAGATTCAACTTGGGAAAGAATAAATCCCGCACAGGAGAATTCACTTTCCGAGGGAAAATAGAATTGGGTAGGCTTCTTCCAATCCTTCTTTTGCTTAGTGTTAAAATCTACAGAAGGGACTGAGGCACATTTATTTCAAAGTCAGTCCTATGGCTTTCGGTTTGGGGCTGTATTCAACGCAAAGAACCATAGATTGATAATATATTGGCTTTTGACAGATAAAGTGGCACAAATGAGAAGTGGGAGGGAGAGGGGAACAAGCAATCAGCAAGAGCTTGTTAGAAACTGCACTGAATGAAAGGCTCAGGAAAATGACCCAGGTAACAGTGTCTGTGCTTATTTTGAATCAGATTTTTTGTCTAAAAAAATGATTTGTCTTAAAGCAAATCAAGGGCCACATTTTGAAAGCAGATGGGTCTTCTAGAGCAGAGTCTTCAAACTTAGCAGCTTTAAGACTTGTAGACTTCAACTCCCAGAATTCTCCAGCCAGCTTAGCTGGTTGGAGAATTCTGGGAGTTGAAGTCCACAAAGCTGCCAAGTTTGAAGACCTCTGTTGTAGAGGATGGAGCTTTAAGGGGCAAAATGTGGTTCTTAAACTTCTATGAACTTTTTTAAAAACATAACCTAGCATTTTTGTTCCCATTCATTCTAAATAAGCCACATTGTTCAAAAGACAAGCAGTTGCTCAGAAGTGATTGGCTACCAAACTACACCATAATCCAGCCTATTTTATTTTATCTTAGTACAACATGCAGATTGACTGTCCACCGCTTAGTGGTGCAAACTACGCTTCTTGAGGTTGCTTGACAGAATTTAGAACTTAGCCTGGTAGAAAAAAGTAGAACAGAGCAAGAAAAAAGCAGAGGCCAAAAATATGTATAATTTAAAACTAGTTTAGATGACATGATAGAAAGGTGATGTATGTGGGAGGAAGGAAATTTTTCTACTAGACGAAGAAAAGCTAACCTACTCTTGCCATGTATTCATCAACATCAACTTTGTTCTAATAAATGCAAAAATCTTCATGTATCCCCTCCTATGCTTCCCCAAGTGGTTACTTTCCTTTGCAGTTGCTTCTCTCCCCCATTATTACAGTTCCATCACCTCCCAAGAACTGCTCACAAACATGGCTGTCCTATTGCGATTAGCTTTTATTTATACTTAGACTTGAGGACTATATTTCTACTATTCAAAGTGTTTTGCAGCACAAAATTAAAATACCAGAAAGCACTAAAGGGACTCTATTTTAAAATCACTGCAGTAATCCAAAACCTCATAAAAACAATCACATTAAACTCTATGCAAAGAGCAGCTAGAGCAAATGTGTCTTCAGGCATCTAAACAATTGTTGGATATTCAACAATTGTTGAATGTCTGGTAAGATATTCCATATCTACAGCCTATCTTTCTTTATTTCCTATTGTTCTCAAAGGATTACTGTTCAATTAAATAATCATAATTTTCAAAAAGTAATAAGAACCACCTGTTCCATTTATTTATTTATTTTTATTGAAAAGTTTTACAAAGAATTTTATATAACACCCCTCCCTCCCCCCCCCTCTAACCCTCCCTTGGTTTCCCAGAGAAAAATACATTAAAAAAGAAAAAAATACCTACTTAATCTAACATAAATTTACTATCTATAACTAATCTCAACTTTCTGTACATCCCAACTCCCTTATACCATTA
>JANHFM010000517.1:18868-35819 GCA_032468115.1 Grayia smithii | reverse complement strand
GTCCAATCACACTTGGCCAATAAAGAATTCTATTCTGTTCTATTCTATTCTATTCTATTCTATTCTATTCTATTCTAAAAGGTCATAAGTCACTTTTTTCAGTGCCATTGTAACTTTGAACAGTAACTAAATTAACTGTTGTAAGTCAAGGATTACCTGTATCATCTCTACTCTTAAGAAATTTATAAATGCCAACTTGAGTTTTTTATCATCTTCAACAAACTCACTCAACTTTACTATGTTGTGCTTTTTTATTTTTTTAGTACTTATTCTCAAAAATAAATATTGCTTTCTAGGAAACTTAAAACATTGCTTACTATATTGAGGTCTTACTTAGTTCCTATGACTAATGTATTTCTTCTAACTTATTATTTCCACTACAGGTAGTCCTTGACTTACAACTGGTTGCTTAGTGACTTTTACAGTTTTACCAGAGACTCTAGAAAATGGAGTTATAACCTGGATTTGAAGTTCTGTCAATCACCCAACTTCCCCTCCCCACAATCACATTACTATATTTTGGTCATTCAGCATCTGGCCATTCACAGTGTCCCATGGTAACACAACTGCAATTTATGATGTTGTTCCTAAAGATCTGAATTTATTTTCTATTTCTGGAGGAAAATGCCCCATCACAAATAATGTGTATGCTTAATGATCCTCACAGAAAATGTCATAAATCAGGCACAGTCATGCGATGATCTACTTTATGACTATCATGATTTATAACTGAAAATGCAGGCTCAATTATGGTCATAAATCAAGGACTACCTATATTCCGACTCACATAATAACAACTTATAGGTATTGTAGATTTGTTTTTAGAGCACACTCTTTAGTCCAGAATGAGAACTGGATAGAATGAATTCTCTAAACTTTTAAAAATCCATTCTAATTTAGAAGTATCTGAATGCTTTCTCTTCTCAAGTTCTGAATATTTTTAGCCTTTTAGTTGGATGTTTTTTTTCTTTTCAGAATTGAACGTTTTATTATTCTTGGAAGGTAATCTTTCATGCATTTTTCACAAAAACGTTTCATTTTGTTCTGCTATTTGTCTTACAGTTATTGTTGCTGATTGGATTCATTTGTGTAAGATCTTCACAGTGGACAGATCACAATGCATACAGCTACTTCGA
This sequence comes from Grayia smithii, assembly GCA_032468115.1. Taxonomy (NCBI): domain Eukaryota; kingdom Metazoa; phylum Chordata; class Lepidosauria; order Squamata; family Grayiidae; genus Grayia; species Grayia smithii. The sequence continues at coordinate 34,683 of JANHFM010000517.1, read as the reverse complement.
AATTGTCTGCATATATGACTTAATTATGATCTTCATCTTTTACATTATCTACATCTTTAGAGCCTATCGAAAGTTGACTTGCATCAGCTGGCCACTTACGGTAAGTTCCTATCCATAATTAAAATCATCTTTGTCAACTTCCAGAAAGATTACTACTTATATTAAATTGTTTTGTTACACTTGTAACTGCACAACAGCAGTAGCATTTTTATTCCATTTACTTACTAATTAGAATTGCATCATCTGATGATACCGTGTTTCCCTGAAAATAAGACAAGGTCTTATTTTCTTTTGACCCCTGAAATAAGTGCTTGGCCTTATTTTTGGGGGGGGGTCTTATTTTTTTTGAGGTGCAGGAGGCGCAAGCTCGCCATACCTGGGGATGGGGCTGGGGCACAGAACTGCAACCATCGGAGCTGGTAAGTCCAAGAACGAGCAAGTCTGCCACAGTGGGACACATCAGGACAGCGCCAGCCAACCGCTCGTCAGCACACCACTCTCCTGGCCAGATCTGGCCGCAAGCAGCACCAGCAATCAACGAGGTGTGTGGCCAGCACAAAAAACAGGGAGACAATGGCGACTATGGGACTTCTGGCTGCAGCACAACACAGCTTCCCAGGACTCTACACCATGCTGTCGGCCCAGCCACACTGCTGCAACTGGATGTCGCATCGCCGTTGCCTTCCAGTGCTGCTCGTGGCCAGACCCAGCCACTGCCTTGTTGCAATCCTGGAATATGCTGAAGGCTTAGAATGGGGCATTTTTGGTGAACGTCTTGAAAATGGGGAGGGGGATTTTCCTGCCTCTTATGCTGTTCTCAGCCTGTGCTGAGCTTCAGAACAGGGTGAGTGGCAGGAAAATCCCCCTCCCCATTTTCAAGCTGTTTGCAAAACTCCCCATTTCAAACCTTAAATGTTGCTGAAGGCTCGGAACAGGGCGTTTTTGCAAACATCTTGAAAATGGGGAGGGGATTTTCCTGCCTCTTATGCTGTTCTCAGCCTGTGCTGAGTTTCAGAACAGGGTGAGAGGCAGGAAGATCCCCCTACCCATTTTCAAGCCATTCGCAAAAACGCCCCATTCTGAGCCTTCAGCATTTTCCATAATTACAACGTGGCGGCAGTGGGACATGTCAGGATAGCACTGGCCAGCTGCTCATCAGTAGGCTGTTTTCCTGGCTGGGTCTGGCCACAAGCAATACCAGCAGGCAGTGGTGATCTGACATCTGGTTGCAGCAGCATGGCTGGGCCAACAGCATGGTGCAGAGTCCTGGGAAGCATGGCTGGAAGGATGTGCACAGCTTCAGGGGCGAACTGATGACAAGCAGATGTGTTGTGCTGCCGCCAGAAGTCCTGCTCTTTTTGTGGCCACCACTAAGAGAAGGGGCGTAGTAGCTAGGTTTTGTGGGAGCAGCCTGCATGAGGCCATTCCGCCTGGATGGCAGGTCAGTGTGAGGCATGTAGGGCATATTCCCTCCTCTTTCTCCCCACCCAAGAAATGGCAGGGACCAGCTGCGCAGGCATTTCAAAGCCCTTCTTTTCGGGGCTTATTTTAGCACCTGCACTCAAAAGCCTGACTGGGCTTATTATCCGGAGAGGTCTTAGTTTCGGGGAAACACGGTACATAGTTTCCTGGATCTAAAGAAAATATTAACATAGAAACAAACCACTGAATGTCTTCTTTTCCTTACAAAGTTAAAATAGCCAATTTTTTAATCAATCTGTTTGGGAGGAACTGGTTGAAGACTTCTGCAACCTGCATTTTAGCAAGATATTGGGAATAGATTGCTTTGCTATTCATAATCTGCTCTGATTTAGTTATTTCCTTGCAGATTGTTGAACATAATTGCTTAGCTGTGTAATGGTCCCTGTATTTCCTGATTTTAGTTTGATTTTTTCCACTGCTACCTCTATATAGCATCCATTAGGCAAACAAGTCCACCTACGAGTGGCAAGAAACATACTCACCAAATAAAGGGGCACTGTATCTCACTGTACAGCATATAGAATATCCCAGGCTTAGCCATCTCTAGATTGAAAAACCTGAAAAGCTTCTGCCCATGACTATTAAAGAATGAGGTTAAGTTCTTAGCCATCTACCCTCATGGAAAGCAAGATTCTTCCAGAATGTTCTATCCAAGATCTACTGAAAGAGGGTAGGAGAGCAATCTCAACACCTGAATTGTTTCATTTCTCCTCCTCGCTCCAATCATTCCATTTATTTTCAAGATTCCTAAGGCATAAACTTAAATAACTGAAAGTTTCTTATTCATGGCTCCTGTGTGAATTAATGAGGAGGCTGGTCTCTTAATTGATATGGGAGGAATGTCCTACTTGTTTGAAAGTGAATGTCTATCTCCTTATAAAAATACCATTATACTCTGTCACTGGTCAATAGGCAAAGGTAAACCATGTACACCAAGTATAAGGCTTCATATTTTCAGAAAGGTCTACCATGCTGAATACATTATTTTTAATTTATATACTACTAAAACTCTCATATTTGTAACCTTTAGGTGAAACATTCTGAACCAAAGTACCTCAAATGAGCTAACTATAGAATGCCTCCAAAATCTGGGATCCATGACTCCTGTGAAATTGAAATTTGACAAATTTTGTAGAACATTTCTCAACATAATAGTATCATAAAACAGTTTATGACATAATACAAAATGCCATAAAACATTTCTGGTCAGTTCCTCTACAGTTCAACATGGGCTATTTTCAACATGGTTAGAGAGTGTCAATGAAGTGATGAACGTGGGTTTGGGCAAACTCTGGGAGATAGTGAATGACAGGGAATCCTGGCATCTTCTTCAGAAAGAAAAGGGGGTCAACCTATTCTCCAAAGCACCAAAAGGCAGAACAAGAAACAATGGATGGAAACTAATCAAGCAGAGAAGCAACCTAGAATTAAGGAGAAATCTCCTGACAGTGAGAACAATTAACCAATACATTTCCAAATATTTCCTTGAATCTTTAAAAACAAAAACTTTTCAAGTACAATAGAAGCCATGCCATTTTTGAAGGCATTGTGGAATCTGGTAAGGAAATATTTCTGCAAAGATGAACAAAGGGTCATGGGTTGTCTGATGATCTCATAGAGTAGTCACTGGCAGAGGATCAATAGTTACTATCCAAAGAGAGAAAAGTGATACATGCTTCCATAATTATTTTTAAACAAGGCAGTGGAGTAACAACCATATCCATTTTATTAGAATGGTATTTTTCCCTTCTGTCTTTCATTCAGGAAAGGGTATCTAGAGGAAAATGAATAAATACTGAACAATAAAATGAGAATATATCAATATAATAATAAAGGGATGGATGGGTGGAGAACAAGAGGTGGAGGTGGAATTTGCCATCAATCCAGCAGCCACCTTCAGCATAGAACTCCCCCATTTGGTTCCTAGGACAGTTAGCAGAGCCAGATCTTCAGGCTCTGCAGAAGAATAGAGGATGGGGCAGATATTATCCTAGAGAGGTGGATGTTCCAAAGGGTGGGCACTGCAGCAGAGATGGTGCGATGTCTGCTCTTCTGGATTTTGATAGTCAAAAGTTCTTTGATCAACAGTATGCAAAATAGACTGTCTCTGCCAGCACAAGTAGGACAGGCTTGCCTTAGTGAGATGAGACAGTTTATAAGGTAACCTGGATCTATGTCATTAAGGACTTTAAAGATCATAATCAATACCTTAAACAGTACTCAGAAGCAGATCATTAGCCAATCAAGTTTATGGAGCAGAGGTGTAATATGGATCATCCTAGGGTCCCTAAAGACTGCTCTCACTGCTCCACTTTGCACCAACTAAAGCTTTCCAATAGATTTAAAGAGTAGCCCTGTGTAGAGTGCATTGCAGTAGTCGGGATGAGAGATGACTAGGATTTTAATAACTGAGCACAGGGATACATAATCCAGGAAAGTTTGCAGCTGGTACACAAACTGGGGCTGTACAAAAGGTCTCTCAGTCAGGCCTGCTACCTGTTCTTTAAGCAGGAAATGTAAATCCTGGAGGACCCCTAGGTTGCAAACTGGATCTGAATAGAATAGTGCAACCCAGTCCAGACTAAAGATGACAAAATATGGATCTGGAGGCTCCATGCACTCTGAAGACATTCAGTCTTGCCACGGTTCAATCAAAGTATGTTATTCAGGACACTTCAGGCACCATGAGAGGGCACAAACAGCATGATTCAAGTCAACAGGTGTAGAGATGGGTATCATCAGCATATAGATGCTATCTCAAACCATGGTGACAGATGGTCTCATTCAATAGTTTCATGTGTATAAGTTAAACAGGAGAGGAGAGAATACTGAGCCCTTAGGGACATAGCAAGTGAGCAGTTGGGGACTGGATCTTTCAATCCTATCTATATCAATTGGGACCAACCTTGGAGAAAGGAGCTGAACCAGCACAAAAGTGTACCACCCAGTCCCAGCTCATGTGACTACCAAAAGAATATCATGGTCAATGATATCAAAGGCCACTAAGAGGTCAAGTAAAGTGAGAATGGTTGCACTACTCCCATCCCACACCTACCAGAGATTGTCCATGACAAAACAAAAATGTTTCTGTGCCAGAGCCAAGCCTGACTGAAATTTGTTTCATCCAGGACCCCCTGAGTTGTCAAGCAAGCACCTTTTCACCACCTTCCCCAAAAAGAGAATATGGGAAACTGAATAAAAATTGTCCAAGCAGATTTTTTTAAGGAAAGGACAAATCAGGGCATCTTTAAAATGTCCCAGGAATGGTTCCTCTTGCAGTGAGGAATTTTTACTGCATGAACCCATCTGCTGGTCACCGTCCTGCATGCTTTCACCAGCCAGGAGGACAAGAGTCTAACTGACAGGTGGTTGCACTGAGAGCACAGAGGATCACATGGAGAATGGTTGCAGTAATTGGGTATGTCTAATTTAATGAAAAGAAACATTGAGGGTGACATAACAGCAATGTTCCAACACCTAAGGGGCTGCCACAAAGGTGATGGGTCAATCTGTTTTCCAAAGCACCAGAAGGCAAGACAAGAAACAATGGATGGAAACTAATCAAGAACAGAACCAACCTAGAAGTAGGAAGAAATTTCCTGACAGTGAGAACAAATAATCAGTGGAATTACTTGCCTCCAGAAGTTGTGGGTGCTCCAAAACAGGTTTTTAAGAAGGGATTGGACAACCATTTATCTGAATGGTATCAGGCAGGGGTATCAAACTCAAGGCACAGGGGCCAGATCATCCCATGGGGCTGCCCTGGAAACAGTGAAGGACCAGCCCACGGTGCTTCTGCCAGCAAAAACATGCTCCTGAGCTCCATTTTCGGATGCCACAACTTCCTGCAACCCTCTACCAGTGAAAATGGAATTTGGGAGGGCCGCACACGGCCCTCCTGAGCCCAGTTTTCTTTGGCAGAGGGTTGTAGGAAGCTGCGGCAGCCGAAAACAGAGCTCATGAGCCCTTTTTTGCTGGCAGAGCATTTGGGCCACTACAGGCACTCCCGGCACAAGTGACATTGAGCTGCCTCGCTCATCCTGGCCAGACCCATCCTGATCCCCAGAGGTCAAATAGCCCTGATGTTGCCCTCAATGAAATCAAGTTTGACACCCCTGGTATAGGGTCTCCTGCTTGAGCAGGGGGTTGAACTAGAAGATCTCCAAGGTCCCTTCCAACTTCCTTACTCTGTTACATGAACTCATTAACTATACCTAGGGCTTCAATCACACTGAAATGTTCCTTTGATAAGTTTCTGATGTAAAATACAGAGTCTTTGTAGCTTTTCTTCTAAACTACATTGTCTTTGTTTCATTTTAGGAGTTTCTTCATTACCTAATAGGTACTATTCTGCTTCTTATTGCATCCATTGTGGCAGTTGTAAAAAGCTCCAATTCAGCAGGCCTAGTAGCTGGAGCGGTGAGGCTGTTTACCATTTTTTATTACATATAAGCAACTTTATTTATCAGATCTTAAAATATATATCATTTTTTCCCATAATAAGCACACTAAAATAAAGGAGAGTCCATATGTACATATTAATTAAGGATTAGGTATATTAGATCTTTAAAAATACTTGCAAAGATATTTAACATTGCTTTTTCCCACTATTGCTCTAATCCTCCATTATCAAAATCTATACCGTGCACACAGTTATTAAACAAGTATTTTGGAGGATTAATTTTATTATTGAATAACTACAGTGCTCTCGGTCAATCCAAAATGTTAATAAACCTCAAACCTGAATATTTAAGAAAGTATAAGTGAGGTTTTGGCTTTCTTAGGAGAATATTTATACATGCACAATTATTGGGCAACTTATTATAAAGAATTATTATGCAACTAAATGAAAAATGAAAATTTGTTCATCACACTCATTTATTTGCATCTGTTAAAGTGAGAATAATAAACTCAAAATGTACAAATAAACATTTCTGACATTTAAAAAAAAATCAGTGACCAATATACCCTCTCTGATAAACTGAAAGAGAAAAAGGACATGTATAAAAGATGGAAAGATGGACACATAACTAAGGCAGAATATCAGCAAATAGCCAGAATCTGCAAAGGAAAACAAAGACTTGCAGCAAAAGTCAAAGATAATTTTTTTAAAAGTTTCTTTCAACATATAAATAACAAGAAAAAAAATCAAGGAGTCAGTCCACTAAAGAGAGAAGATGGCAAGGAAGTAACAGGCATCAGAGAGGCATCAGAGCGAAAGCAGAGCTGCTTAACTCATTCTTTGTATCGGTCTTCATGCAAAAAGAAACTATAGCCCAACCTACCAAAAACATAACTGTAAAAGACAGATTCGAAATAAAAGTTAAAATAAGCAAAATAATGGTAAGAGAACACCTGTCTGATCTTGATGAATATAAATTACCAGGACCTGATGGATTACATTCTGGAGTTCTAAAAGAGTTGGCAGATGTCATCTCAGAATGACTGTAATGTATCTTTCAAAAATCTTGGAGCACTGGGAAACTACCAGAGGACTGGAAAACAGCTGATGTGGTTCCCATCTTCAAAAAAGGGAGAGAAAAAAATAGATCCAGGAACCTGCAGACAAATCAGCCTCATAAATATCTAGGAAGTTACTGGAGAAGATAATAAAAAAGCAGATATGCGAACATCTGTAAAAGAGTAAAGTAATAACTACAAATGAGCATGGGTTTGTTAAAAACAGATCATGCCAAACCAATCTTATTTCATTCTTTGACATAGTAACTAAATTAGTTAACCAGCAAAATGCTGCACACATAGTATACCTAATCTTCAGCAAGGCATTCAACAAGGTAGACCACAACCTACTTCTTGGTAAGCTAGAAAAAAGTGGGATAGATAGCATCACCATCAGATGGATTTATAACTGGCTAACAAACCGTACTCAACAAGTAGTCCTTAATGGTACTACATCTATATGGAGGGAAGTAAGCAGTGGGTACCACAAGGTTCTGTCTTAGGCCCTGTACTCTTCAATATCTTCATAAACGAGTTAGGTGAGGCAATAGAAGGGGAACTTATCAAATTTGCAGATGATACTAAGCTGGCAGGAATAACTAACATCCTAGAAGATAGGCTTAATATCCAGATAGATCTTAACGGACTTGAACACTGGGCCCTTACTAACAAAATGAAATTAATTGTAGAGAAAAGTAAAGTCTTACACTTAGGCAAGAAAAAACAAAAATACACATATAGATTTGGAGAAATCAGGTTTAATAGCAGTAATTGTGAGAAGGATGTTGGAGCCTTAGTGAACAACCAATTAAATATGAGCCAATAGTATGCAGCAGCAGCTAAAAAAACCAATGCAATCCTAAATTGCATTAAAGAGGTATTTAATCAAGATCAAGTGAGGTACTAATACCACTCTATAAAGCCTTAGTAAAACCACACCTAGAATACTGCATCCAGTTTTGGTCACCACACTGTAAAAAAAGATGTTGAGACTAGAAAGAGTGCAGAAAAGAGCAACAAAGATGATTAGGGGAACTGGAGGCTAAAACATGAAGAATAGTTACAGGAACTGGACATCTCTGGTGAAGAGAAGGGTAGACATGAAGCAGTGTTCCAATAGTTATGGGGCTGTCACAGAAAAGAGGGGTGTCAACCTATTTTCCAAAGCACCTGAAAGTCAGAACAAGAATGATGGATGGAAAATGATCAAGGAGAGATTCAAACTAGAAATAAGGAGAAATTTTCTGACAGTGAGAACAATCAACCAACGGAACAGCTTGTCTTCAGAAGTTGTGGAAGCTTCATCACTAGAAACTTTCAAGAGACTGGACTGCCATCTGTCAGAAATGATGTAGATCTCCTAATTGGGCAGGGTGTTTGAATAGATCGAGTGTTGACAACCCATGGCTCCCTATCCCATCACTGGCTGGCCCTCTTGCCCTTCCCACCCAGTCACAACTCCCCTGTCCTGAGAAGGTAAGGGCAATGGGGGGGGAATTGAGAAGTGGCCGGGACTGATTTTCCAGCACCTCGCTCTTGCTGGAGTTACTTTTGGCCCTTCTTGGTGCTGGGCATCTTGGGGAGATGCACAACTTGCTCTCCACCCTGAGACACTGGCCCGACCCAGCCGCTACCAACGCCAGCTTCACACAGCTGGCAGAGTGGGAATGGGATCTGGGTGGAGGGGACAATGGAAAGGGGGATGGGCCCACAGCACCAAGCCTTGGCTTTAAGAGGGAAAGGGGAGCTGGCCCCGCCAAACCTTGCACGCCCACCCCAGGGGTTAGTGCATGTGTGTATGTGTGTGCATGTGCTGAGGAATGAGCGTGAGCTGTGGTGGACGCTTCCTTCAGGCAACCTTCCTCCTCCCTCATCAGGAGGGCCAAGAGAAAGAAGAGGGTGGCGTGAGGAAGTGCTCCTCTCCCCCGGCCAAGTTCCGAGCACAAAAACCCAGTGGAGGGGAGGCTGGTCCAGCAGAAGTGCCCCCATTGGCAAGTCAGATGGTGGAGAGGCCTAGCCGGCTTTCACAGCAGGACAATGTTTGGCACCTCCAGACACGAACTGCTGCCTTTGAAATTTGAGGAAGCCTGGCAGCAATGGGTGGAGCTTTGGGAGGGTGGGCAGTGGAGGCATCAGGGCTGCTCCCCCCACTCCTCAGAAGCCAGGCCTGGAGGAGCACAGAGAATTGCAGGCCGAGCACTGGAGGGTCAGAAGGTGCACTCCGACATCACCCCAACACTTTTCTAGCACATGCTCCTCTATCTCGAAATGGGATTGAGGGGGGGTAGGGAGCAGGGGAAAAGGGTAGAGGGTCTTCTAGGAGAAGAACCCTGGCTGGCTTTCCTTTTGGTGGTTCCATGGCCTGCCTGCTGTTCTCACAGTGCCTTGTGCAGCACAGTGAAGTTTAGCGCATCTCCCCGAGTGTCTGAGGCGTGGCCAGCCCTCTTCACTTTTTCCTGCAGTGGAGTGAACCTTGACACTCATCCTGAATTCGGCCAAAAGGGACCAAAAAGGCAAGCTTGCTGGGGCAGAGGCGCTAAAGTCACAGCAGAGAATCCTACAAGTCTCCGGCTCTTGCAAAATGAGTCCTGAAGGGGGAAGAGACTCATGGAGGTACTTTTGGGTGGTATGCAATGTAAAAAGGACTGAAATGCCATCATCTTCCCCTCATAACCATGGAAGGACATTGACGGCCGGCATGGTGGGTAAATGTGAGAAGTTTCCCACAGAGAGGTCAGGGCACAAGTAGTACATGGGAAGGGAGAGGTAGTGAGACTCGGTGACTGGGGTGAAAAAGAGAAGAAGGGCGACCTGGAAATCTAGGAAGGCAGAGAGAGAGAATGAGAGGGAAAATGAGAGAGGTACAGAAAGAGAATGAGAGGGAAGGTGAGATGGTGATACATAGAGCGGGGAGAGAGGTACAGAGAGGGAGGGGGAGAGAGATACATGGACAGAGGAGGGAGAAGGGAGGGAGGGAGAGAGACAGACAGGGAGGGAGAGAGATAGGGAGGAGAGGTGGAGAGATACAGAGAGAGAGATACATGGAGAGAGGGTGAGAGGGAGATATACATAGAGGAGGGAGGGAGAAAGAGATACAGAAAGGGAGGGTGAGAAAGATATAGAGAGAGGGGGAGAGAGATACAGCAGGGAGAGAGGAGACGACATTTGACATCATTTTAGATGTCAAAAGGGTTTTGTGGCTCCTGGTGTTTTTTAACAACCGGTTCTCTGCCTAATGATCGGTTGGGTAGGTGTGGCTAGTGGGGGGGGGGTCATGCAACTGAGTGGGAGTGAGTGATGTTGAGTTGGCCATGCCCACCCAGGTTTTGTGGTTCCTGGTGTTTTCTATGGGAAATGGGTCCAAATGGCTCTTTGAGTGTTTAAGGTTGCAGACCCCTGGACTAGATGACCTACCACATGCCTTCCAACTCTATTATTCTGTTATTCTTTCTTTTCAATAACAGTCATAAGCCTTCCATTCATGGAATCTGTCAGTTTCTTGATCTGTTGATGATCAACTTTTTGTGCAACAGCAACCACAGACTCCTAGACATTGTTCAGAGGGATGTACTGTTTTCCTTCACCATAAATCTCCCATTTAAGAATGGCCCCCTAGTTCTCAATAGAATTTAGGTCAGGTGAAGAATGGAGCCATGTCATTATTCTTTCATCTTTAAAGCCTTTACTGGCTAGCCACACAGTGAAGTTCTTTGATAAATGATGGAGCATTGTCCTGCATAAAAACCATGGTCCTCTTGAAAGATGCAGACTTTTTCCTGTACCACTGCTTGAAGAAAGTGTCTCTCCGATGTTGCTCCAACACGTGTTTCCAGTGGGTGCTCCTTTGTCCTGAAGTAGGATTAAGTGGGGGGAAGAGAGCAGGGGAAGGGTAGGAGGGAAGGAGAAGTCCGGCTGGCTTTCCTTTGACATGGGGCAGGAGGAAGACCCAATACCCCCTCCATGGCCTGCCTGCTGCTCTCTCAGTGCCTTGCGGAGTACAGCAAAAGTGTGCTTCACAATGAGGGAGACAGGATCCCCTCCTCCTCCTGGAACCCATTACTACACAATGTGATTATGCGACCCTGCCCTACTCGTCCTTGGGGTGGAGAGCAAGTCGCACACCCAGCACCAACAAAGCTAGAAGTAGCCACCTGCCTGTCAGGCAGCGAGAGAGAGAGAGGGAGACAGATTCGGCTCAATTCAGCTCTGTCTGCTCTCCTCTCTCTGCCTTGCCCAGTTTTCAAGGATTTAGCAGACACTGCCTTGGTGATGGGGCGGGTGGGGGGAGTTTTGTCCCATACTTTGCCTGCCAAGCATCTTTGGAGGTGCCGAGGGACTATATTTTCTGGCCACTTTGGACTGAATTGCAGGATGCATATGCATGTTGTATGAGTGTGCTACTGCTTGGGATGATATTTCTCTGAAGTTCGTGGGGTGATCTAAGGTGGCAACCTCATGGCACTGTGATGTAACAGCCTGATAGTCATGCCTTTTGCAATGCAACTTTATTTTTGTATCTTTCCAGACAAAGAGAATGGTTGAATTTCCTTACAGTTATTCCCTGGGTGTGTGGGTTAGGAAGTGGAGGTGGGAAGTGGGAGGGAGGGAGAGAGCAATGGAGAGAAAGAAAAAGAAAGAGAGAGAAAGGGATGAGGGAGAGAGGAGGATGAGAGGGATGAGAAGGAGATAGAAAAAGATGAGAGGGAAGGAGGGAAAGGGAGACAGAAAAAGAAAGTTGAGAGGGAGAGGGAGGGAGATAGAAAAAGAAAAAGATGAGAGAGAAAGATGAGAAGGAGATAGAGGGAGAAAGATGGGAGATAGATGAGAGAAAGATGAGAGGGAGGGAGGGAGAAAGACAAAAAGATGAGAAAGAAAGAAACAGAAAGAAAGATGAGAGGAAGATAGAAAAAGAAATATGAGAGAAAGAAAGGTGGGAGAGAGAAAAAGAGAAAGATGAAAGATGAGAGGGAGAGAGACAGAGAATGGAAGATATCTATTTCCCATAGAAAAGAAAACAGGGAGCTACAAAACCTAGGTAGGCATGGCTGGGGGGATCGTGTGACTGAGTGGGAGTGAGTGACGAGTTGTTTTGTTTTCTGTGGGAAACGGGCCCAAGTGGCTCTTTGAGTGTTTAAGGTTGCATGCCCCTGCTCTAGAAAGAGTGCAGAGAAGAGCAACAAAGATGATTAGGGGACTGGAGGCTAAAACATGAAGAACGGTTGTAGGAACTGGGTATGTCTAGTCTTATGAAAAGAAGTACCAGGGGTGACATGATAGCAGTGTTCCATGTCTCAATGGTTGCCACAAAGAAGAGGGAGTCAAGCTATTCTCCAAAGCACCTGAGGGTAGGACAAGAAGCAATGGGTAGAAACTAATCAAGGAGAGAAGCAGTCTAGAACTAAGGAGAAATTTCCCAACAGTTAGAATAAATAATCAGTAGAACAACTTGCCTCCAGAAATTGTGAATGCTCCAACCCTGTAAGTTTTTAAGAAGATATTGGATAATCATTTGAAGTGGTGTAGGGTGTTCTGTCTAAGCAAGAGGTTGGATTAGAAGACCTCCAAGGTCCCTTCTGTTAGATCAGGTGAACGGAAGACTCAAGAGTGACTTTCTTCAACAGCTCTTTATTATACACCATCTGCAACCAACGAAACACTCGTTAACAAAGCTCTCTTAGGGCTATCAAACACTTTAACCAATCAGTGTTTAGTGTTCTCCCGCCCAAACAGAGGACCTTGGTGGAAACCTTGTCTCAATATCAAACACCTTCCAACTCTGTTATTCTGTTACAACCCCATGGTCAAGTGGCAGACCTGCATATAGTCAAGCTGCATGTGTGCACCAGCCTGCTGTTCCTGCAGCCCGGTTCCCTTCTCCCTCCCCAGGCAAGCCGCCAAGCCACAAAGGTTGGGACCACTGTTCTATTGGATTCTGTTCATGAAGTTCTTGCATGTGTTAATCATAGTTAGCTTGCAAAGCTCATACTCACAATGTTTCCACATCATATTGAATCATGCAGAATAATAATAGCTTAACTGTATTTTAATTCGTACGTTGTTTGAACACAGACTTAGATTTGCTTTGTCATGCAAACCTAAAACATTTGGTTAACTGACAAAAACATAATTAAGTTAGCCATGAGGTTGCGTGATATGGTAAACCCTCCTGTGGTATCACAGAAATGTAAACGAGTAGCTAAGAAGGACTTACAATCAATGCTATAAATTAAATATGTGGGCTTCCTCTCCCAGAATCCTTCAGTCCTGCTTAGAATTCTGGGAACTGTTCCACACATAAGCAGAATACCCAGGATGGGAAAGCAGCCAAAAGTATAATCTTTGAGGCAATTCTCCACAGGTGGATCATGGAAACTAAATCCAAAAACACAACAAAAATGTTTGCACTGGAACTGGTGAAAAGATAATTATCACATGATATTCAATGATTTCAGATGGAATTCATATGAAGTCATCCAATAATAGCAATGGTGCATTGCTATACATTCAGATACATACAGTGTATAGCCAGAAGTACAATCTGAGTGGCAGATCAGGCCAGAAACAGAAAAATATTCTGTGTCACTAAGAAATATTATCTAAGAACAAAATCAAACGGCAATTTGATATTCTGAAAAAGAAAGTAATGATATTTAAAGAGGGAGACAGCAACACTTTCAGTCCAATTGTCACAGATCAGAGTGTAGCCCATTCAAACCCCCCCTTCTCAAACTCATTTTCTTTACCATATCCCAGAATACCTATGGGTACCCTGATATTTAGATACAAGACTATTAATAGATTGAACAACTCTTCACCTTGCAGCTTGCCATGGGGCAGGTGACTTCACCAAGCTGGCAGAACTTTCCAACCTGTACTTGGAAGGCAAGATATCGCAAAAAATTTCACTCTGTCAATCTCTACTCTTAGACTATACTATCCTTCCCTTTGGGTCTGGCAGCTGGAAATATTTTCTTTGGAGGATGCTATATTTGTAGAGAGTAAAGGAGATGGTCTTGATGAAATATACAAGAACTATCACCAAGACAAGGAAGGCTAAAACATTCTTTTTATTCTGGAAGCAAGACAATATTTGGCAGTGTCTCAAGCAAACTGAGGTGAGGGATAGCACAACCAAACTTTCAAGATTATATTATAGTAGCCTATTTTAATAGTGTACCTCTAGTCTTCCTGCAGAGTTGATTTTCTGGTCTGGTCTGTCTAGTGGAGCTGACAATGTTCCTTTTATCTGCTTTGTCCAGCCAGGAGCAAGGTAGATAATAGTTGTCCAGATGCACAGACTCATCATTATTTCAAGGTCTCTAAGATTCAGGTAAGGGAAACTCCTTTTGTTATGGATGCTACCCCTAGAGCAGGGGTGAAATCTAAATTTTGTTACTACCAGTTCTGTGGGCATGGCTTGGTGGGCGTGGCAGGGGAAGGATACTGCAAAATCTTCATTCTTACCCCCCTCAGGGGAAATTTCCATTCCCACCCCACTCCAGAGGGAGGATATTGCAAAATCTCCCTTCCCACCCCACTATGGGGCCAGACAGAGGTGTTATTTCCCAGTTCTCCAAACTGCTCAAAATTTCTGCTACCGCTTCTCCAGAACCTGTCAGAACCTGCAGGATTTCACCCCTGATATAATTGAAGGTATACAATAGCCCCCACCCCAACGTGCCTGGAAAGACTATCACACCCTCCTGTCTGCCATTTTGACTTTTGTGACCTTTTGTGGCCCTCTCTTGTTTAGAGGCCTAGGCCCATCATACGGAGGAACCTTTCCCCCCCCCCCACTCCTGTTCCCATCCTGTGCGGGGGTGGGTTCTACGTACCTTTACTACCGGTTCTCTTTGTGCACGCGCGCATGCGCGATTTGCGCTGGCGTGCTTGCTTCGCTCGCAGGCGTGGCTAAAGTGCGCTACCGCGCTTGCGCAGGAACTCTTTCTGAGAAAAAATCGCAAAAAAAGCGCTCGCCGTATGCGCAGAACGCTATTTTCGCGGCTTTTACCAAAAAAAAAAAAGGTAAGTTTGGTCGCGTGGGTGGGCCCGGGTCCGGGACGCAGAGAACCGGTTCGGTGACGTCACAACGTCACCGCTACCGGATTGCGCGAACCGGACCGAACCGGGAGCAACCCACCACTGATCCTGTGCCAATAGATTATAGCTTTAAAATTGTTCTCCAACGATTGCTTTAAGCACAACAGCCGAAGTCCATTTGAGACAGAGAATTGAGTAGTTATTCAGAATAGCCGGGAAATTGCAACCTTCTTCTTTGGGAGCAGACAATAGCTGGCATTTGATGGGGAAAAAAAGATTAGCCCTCTTTTCATGTTTGAGAGAAGGTCATGTCAAAAGGGGTAATTTCCAATTTTTGGCATCCAATTCTCTTTTCTTCTCTTTCTTTCCCATTAGATCTTAATCCATGCCCTCTCTCGGTCTCCACACAGAGACAGTATTTTCCATATTATATACATTTCGAATCCTCTTGAGGTTCTATACACACAGACAACCCTCACTCTTCTTCCCAAAAACACACTGTACAGCAGCATTTCCCATCCGTCGCCATTTTAAGAGGCGTGGACTTCAATTCCCAGAATTCCCCCGGTTGCTCTCATGGAAGCAAATTATTATTATTATCATTATTATTATTATTATTTATTAAATTTCTGTACTGCCCTTCTCCCGAAGGACTCAGGGCGGCTTACAATAAAAGAAACATAATAAGAAACAAATAAAGAAAGAAAGAAACAAATAAAAGAATATAGAAGACATAAATAGACATATACAAACGATAAAACATCACAGTTAAAAAGGGGCTAAATCCAAGTTAAAATGCATAATTTAAAATTTAAAACTAGCTAAAATCAAAT
>JANHFM010000511.1:254123-266803 GCA_032468115.1 Grayia smithii | reverse complement strand
AGTTGCCTTCAGAAGTTGTGGGAGCTTCATCACTGGAAACTTTCAAGAAGAGACTGGACTGCCATCTGTCAGAAATGGTGTAGGATCTTCTGCTTGGGTGGGGAGTTGGATTAGATGACCTACAAGGTCTCTTCCAACTCTGTTAATCTATTATTCTGATGTTGTCAATATATCTGCTAAGCAATACACAAAAGGGAAGGATAGTAGGCACTGCAGTACCTTCACATCCTGCCAGGTAGTAATTAAACTGTTCTCCAAGTCCATCTGTAACACCTGGTCATCACCAATCTAGAGTAAAAGAAAAACTACAGTAAAATAGACATAAAACAAATGTGTAATGATACAGGGGGAAGGAGACCCAGACTCACATTAAAAATATGAACATAGTTGTCAATCAAATCCTCTATCACCTTGACTTCTTGTTCCCCTTTTCCATTTGTCTGGAAGAGACTGGGAGCAAATAATAAAGCTAGGTTCTTGGTGCTCATGTGATTGAGATTGACACATTTCTGTACCCTACAGTGGAGAGCAAAAAAAGAAAATTAAAAGCTGTGTTCAATGAGAGGCAGTGATGAGAGGGAAAACTGCAGGGTCTGACACACTTGCAAACTGAAGTCTAGGTATAACTATCAACAAGAAAGGATGGAGTGTCAGTTACATGGCGGTCTTGAATAAGTAGGCTATCTATATTCATTTCAGTCTGGATTCAAAATCGATCATGAGAAGGAAACATGGTTTTTTTGAGACCTGGATGGCGGGATACATTCCTTTTAGTCCTTTTAGACTTCTCAGGAGTGTTTGATAATCCAATATCATTCAGCATCAACTGCAAAAGTTTGATTTTAGGATGAAACAGAATCACTGAAGCAAAAGTATCTCTAAGTGGTATCAGTAGTTAGCAATGAGGAAGGATAGGTCAGTCAGTAAGCTCATATTTGTGGGGTCTCATGGAGCTCAATGCTTTTCCCCCTGCTGTTTTAAGATTTACACAAAACATCTGTATGTGTTAATCAATAGTTTGGGTTGAGCTGATGATAGGCATCTTTATAATCTCAACTTGGGCCAAGCCAGAAATATTTTGAACAAGTGTTTAGAGACTGTTGAGGTCTGTAAGTTGAATACTAGCAAGATGAAGTAACTATATAAATCTTCATCTGCTTCAGACATAATTCTGGAGCATTGGATTTGTTCTTGAAACAGGAGTTATGTGATGTGAAGGTCTCCTTGGATTTACAGCTCCTGATAGATAAGAAGATGAAAGTTTTAGCAGGGGGCACTTTGTTCATCTCTGGATGTATCACCTAAGACAGGACACAAGGGAATGGTCACTCATACATCTACTACCATATGAATGGATTACTACAATGTGATATACTGTATATTGGGTTGCGATTGAGCATTACTTGAATATTGTATTTGGTCCAAAATTCATAGTTTTGGCAAATGTAACTACTGTTATCATATATATCTTACAATTGTTACACTGGCTACCAGTAAATTTCAAGATACAATTCAAAGTGCTGGTTTTAACCAATAAAGTCCTATAGCTTTCCTCTTCAAGTAATGGTAGCACCATCACTGTTGGGTTTCTGGAAATGTTTGAAAACTGTAAGCGTATGGAAGTAAGACCTGTCACCATTGCACATATTGCCATTAGAGATTGTAGATTTAGTTATTTTAATCTGGTTGAATTTATTTATGACTGCTAATAGTTCAATAGTTGATTGCAGCAGCGGTAGACAAATCTTTTAGTAACAAACACGGCTTTGGGAAACAGATTTGGGTCTTAGAAAATAAAAATGGACCTGGGAAACAGATTCAAATTTAAGGTTCAAAAGACCAAGCATAGCAACAAGTACACTATAGAAAGTAGTAGGTTTGGGTTTTTTTGCTGTTTATTGCCCTTGATTTCTTTCTTTCTGCAGAGTTCAAATTCTGAGGTCTTAGTCTTTGAAACAAATTTATCAGTATATCTAAAGGACACTTTAACAAAGAATATGCCATGAGAGTTCTGATAGGAACAAGTGAGGGAGAACAGACTAACCGATACAAGTGGCCAATCAAAGCAGTCAAGGTTCTGCGGTTGAGATGGGGCAAGCAGTTTATTAGCTCCTTGTATCTTTCCAGGCACTGGGGCTTCTGGGAAATTTCTAAGAAAGAGAAACATAGAATTAAATTTTAGTGACTCTAGTTTGCATAAAATCAAAACATGTCCTACATTGATCAGAAATTTAAGGCACGTTCACCATATAGTTTGTGGTTTTTCTCTTTTTGCAAGATATAGTGATTCAAGTGTAGAGACCAAGGGACAAATAAAATGGGTATCAGAAAACACAGTTTCTATATGTGCATTGTTTAGAAGAGGACTGTGGAAGACGCATACAGTTCCTGAGAATTTTATTCTGTGTCATCTGTAGATGATTCAGGTTACTTCTTAAGACAAAGTATATAGTTCTAATTTTTTTTCTTTCAAGTTTCTCTTTTGTCCGTGAATAATCTTGCCCAGATAGCCTTCACTTTTTATTGAAGATTTTATTGAAGATTTATACGCACTCAGGGTATTTTACTCAAAGCAAGCATTGGCAACTTTAATTATGACTGTGTACAATTTTTTTTTCTGACAGGGAAGATAGAATAATAAGGTTGGGAGGGACTTTGGAGGTCTTCCAGTTCCCTGCTCCAGCAGGAAACCCTATACCATTCCGAACAAATGGCTGTCTGATCTCTTCTTGGAAACCTCCAGTGATAGAGCATGCACAATTTCCAGAAGTAAGCCTTCCACAATTATTCTGTCAGGAAATTTCTCCTTAGTTTTAGGTTGGATGTCTATTTGATAATTTTCCACCCATTACTTTTTGTCCTGCTTCAGTGCTAAGTTGACTCCCTCTTCTCTGTCACAGCCCCTGAAATACTGGAAGAGTACTATCATGTCATCCTAGCCCTTCTCTTTGTTAGATTAGACATACCTAGTTCCTTCAGTCATTTATCATATGATTTAAACTCCAGACCCCTTATTATCTTTGTTGCTCTTCTCTGCACTTTTTCTAGGGTCCCAATATCTTGTTTGTATCATGGTGACCAGAACTGGACACAGTATTCCAAGTGTGGTCTCATCAGTTCATTATAAAGCAATACTATCAATTCATGTGATCTTGAAACTATCCTCTGTTGATGCAACCTAGGACTGCATTGGCTTTTTTGACAACTGTTGAATCATGTACCACCTATCCTATATTTGTGCATTTGGTTTTTCTTGTTCTGTGTAGGGTCACCACTGAATTGTGTTTTGTTGGATAAGGCCCAGTGTTTGGCATTGAATTTCAGTGATATCATCTAGGATGGTCTAGAGGAACTGTAGGAAAGATTCCAGATGGGTTGCATGCACACTGCAAGGCATAGATGCCCTTCTCTGTTTTGAAATATAGATAAAAATATGTTAGTTAAATTTAAAAATAGTTTCCCAAGGATTTACATGGATGATGGGAGATGGGCATTTCAAAAATGTAACAAATAAAATGATAAATTGTATAATTTTTGGAGGATCAAGACAAAGATTCAAGAGAATGGCAGCTTCACAATGAACTAAGTACTACAGCCAACCAAAAAGTGGTCTGCTGTCATAGAAACCCAAGCAGCTTGATAAAGTAGGCCAGTATAAGAAAGAAGGATGAAACCTGTTGCCTCATTCCACTGAGGATGTAAACGTGTAGTGAAGATAGTATCCTCGAGCTCCCGGAAAAATCTCTTCAACACATCTGTCACATCTTCAACGAAATTGTTACTGATATGCAATTTGACATTTCTTGCATCTCGTCGGAACTCCTCCATCAAAATTTTGATACGAGATTTTGCTCCATTCTTCCGATAAATACCTTCATGCTGTAACCCTGATGGAGAAGAAATAGGTTTTATAATAATATGAAATGTATATAGATATTCTCAGTCATCCAGGTCATGATTGTCCCAAAAGTGCTTTTTCAAAAGGCAGTTGAGATTTTTTTGAGCTGAAGAAGCTTCTTGGATGAGAAGTGAAATGTCTTCAAGGAAAAAACGAAGTCCAGTTGCCTTTTGAAAAAGCACTTTTGGGACAATATGAAATGTAATATTTAACATTAAATGTTAATATACATATAACATCTTAATCCTCACCAGTGTAGAAAAAAGAAACAAGCATGGAATAGCTACTTCACCAATCCAAGCAATGCTGCTATCTGCAAATGGCTTGTTTTCCTACTGGCTATTCTACAGGCATTGGTCAGAGAGGGGGTCTAACTCTCCTCTTCCTCCCTGAACAGATGGTGCTAGCCAGAAGCTATCTTGTAAATGGCACTTAGAGAAATTAAATTAAAAAACAGAGTCTAATTCAAGGTGTTAGTTGTGACCTATAAAGCCCTACAAGGCATGGGACCAGGCTATCTACAGAACCATTTTTGCCCCATTAGATTGGCCCCTCCCACCAGTCAGGCAGGGAAGATATGGTGCAGATCCTGTAAGTTAAAATAACTCTAATTGACGGGATCTAAGTAGAGACTTATCTGTTGTTACCTCTGCTCTTTGGAATATTCTCCACCTGGGTGTGAGGCAGGCCCTACTCTCCTGGCTTTCTAAAAAGGAATTTAAAACATGGCTTTGCAGTGACTTCTGGTTTGGTGTCACTCCAGGATTGCCATGGGTAATGGGCTCCAAGAACCCAGGCTGAATCCTCCTCATTGGGGGCTTAAACCCCTTAAAGGGCTAGAGTCACCCTGAGGCTTCCTTGGGTTTGCCAACTTCTATAAACTGTTCATCCCCACTTTCACAGAGGTGGCACTCCCCCTCATGGAACTGTTAAAAACAGGAGGGAGGGGGTCCCAGGTCGAAGCCAAGTCAGCCCTTGGCCTGGACCCTAGATTGCCAGTGAACCTTCAAGGCCCTAAAGAAACTATTCACTGAGAAACTGATCCTTAGGCACCCTGAACCAGAGAAACTGTTCATGATCCAAGCAGATGCCAGCGATGTGGCCGTAGCAAGCAAGCAAACTCCCAGGGGCAGCTACAACCCTGCGCTTGCACCTCTAAAAAGCTCATTGACACTGAGAGATGATGGGTGGTGTGGGAGAAGGAAGCCTATGTTGTCTACTGGGCTCAATTTCTATTTCTATTTCTATTTTATTTGCATTTATAAGCCACCCTTCTCCCGAAGGACTCGGGGTGGCTCACAATAAAAACATACAATAAGAAAATATTAAAAATAAATGCAATAATCTAAGAAAAAACCGATATAAAATTTTAAATTTAAAACAGTAATCTAAAATCTCCTCACCTGGCGACATTTTCTAGAAGGGAGTAAAGTGGCATTCAAGATCTGGACTGATCACAAAAACCTAGAGGCACTGAAGATGCCCTGAAAGCAAGCAAGTCAGGTGGGCCCAATATTTTAAACAATTCAACTTTGACTTAAAGTACATCCCAAGTGGAAAGAACCTACTGGTGGATGCCCTATCAAGAAAACCCCAGTTTAGCAGTTGTTGAGAGAAAGTCATCCATGCTGTCATTCCAGCCCCCAGCCAGTGGCCCAGGCTACCACCTGAGGCCATGCCCGGTGACAACCACCCATTGGAGGAGACCAGATGACAGTGGCACTGAAGATGGACCTCTCCACGGACCATTGGTTCAACAACAACCAGGATATCCTGACCCTTAAAGATGGACTTGCATGGAAGGGGACCAAGCTGTATGTCCCCACCACCCTGAGACTCAAAATTCTGCAGCACAGCCACAAAGCCAAACTGGCGGAAACTTTTGGCTATCTAAAAACTCTGCATCTAGCTAGACAGCAGTTTTGGTGGCTGAAAATGAAAAAGGACATCAAGGACTACACAAAAAGTTGTGCTATCTGTGTGCAGCCATGAAAAAGAGGCCAGGGAAACCTCCTGGTCTCCTACAACTAGTGGCCAAACTGACACGTGTGTGGGAAGAAATTGCCATGGATTTATAGTTAAACTCCCGGGGAGTGGTGGGAACACTGTCATTTGGACTGTGATTGACTTATTCTCGAAGCAGAGTTCCAGACACAAATTATTACTAAAATCTGATAAAAACAATTTAAAATGGAATTGGATAAAATACAATTTAAAATGGAATTGGAGTAAAATACAATAATTTAATATATAGATGAATAAAATATGATAAAATTATATTTCAGTGTCACTTCTTGCAATTTACCCCAATCAGTCCCACATACGCAGATGTCAACCGAACCATTTTGCTCAAGTACTGTGCTGTGTTAAATGTTATTTTCAGATTCTGGCTGTACATAAGGTAAGCTGTTTTGATATTGGGATCCCAATGGGTCATTCCTTTAGTATATAGACCAAGGTACCTCTCTCACACACTCTTATACAGGCAACAATCAAATAGGATATGAGCCAGGTATTCTACCTCTGCTGCTCCACAAAGCATTTTTACAGCTGCTTAGGCAAAAATCCCTGATTTTTACTCTAGAAATTTTGGGGTTTTATTGTTGGGTGGTTTTTTTTTTTTTTTGTTTACTTATTTTGAGTTGTGATTTTTTTTCAGCTATCTGAAATTGTAAAAGTTGATAAATGACTAAGACATATTTTCTGTGTTCTGCTATGTTCAGAATCTCTGTATAAGTACCCTTACAAACTATTTATCTAAGCTTTTTGTATCTGCTTGGGAATGCAGAGAGGAAAGAGACAGAGAATAGCATATGTTCGTAATGTGTTTTATTGCTATGCCTGGCTGGAAGATTCTTCTTCATATATTTTTCTTTCTCAAAAGAAGTGTTTACTTATTCAATGGGCAGGCAGCAAAGTGTCTTCAAGTCTCAAATTTCCAGAAAGATCATTCAGTGTCTTACAAACAAAATAGAGACTTCAGGTCCAAACATATACCAAAGCAAGGATGCTTATTATAGAGCCCTTAGAAACCTTTGATGTCACCACTCTGTTCTCTGGAATTGTACCAAAATTTAAGACCATAGCACTATTTCTATTAGATCACAGTTGTTCCCATTTCTACTGCTTAGAAAATGATTAGTCCTTCCAAATACTGCTGCCTGGCCCTTAAGAAGCTCTGACATAATCACTGGACAAGATGAGAACTCTAACTTCTTCTGTCACAGCTGTTTTTCCTGCTGTCTGCTGCAAAATGCCACATGTGAGGCTTCCTTGTAGCCCATTCAATTGATTCAGAATGAAGCAGCTCAAGTAGGTAAGAGTGTCAAATGCTTTACCATATAACCCCACAGCTTCAAGAGCTGCACTGGTTATCTGTCTACTTTTAACCCCAATTCAAGGTGCTGTTTATTATTTCTTATCATGTGGCCTAGGATCTGTTGAATGTGATCATTCATTTATTTAATGTATCTTATTTTAATCTAACTACTTTATTGGATGTGTATGCCACGTCGGAGAAGCTTGTAAGGCCAGCATATTACACTGACAACTAATATAAGATATTGCATTGATGACAAAACTATATGTTATCAAGATCAGACTGAGTTATCTTGGACATCAAGAAGAAAACTTTCAGTACTAGACAAAGTAAAATTAGACTGATCACTGAGATCACTAATACTAAAACACTTCAGGCTTATAAAAAGGAAGAGTTCTTGGAAATGCTTAGAAAAACCAAAGGCAATAGAAAAAAAAAGTAAAAAAAACCCAGTGAAACCATTTGTGTAAGCATCTGCCTGGCTATCTATCTATCCATAGTATCTATATATCAAAAGAAAGTATATACTGCATGTACAGACATGAATGTGCATATAGGAGTATATGTGCATATATTTATTCCATTTTGAGATTTGTTGAGGGTTTGGATGATAATGTGCTATCCACTCTTTATATAGAGAGTTAATAAATCTTTCTATAAAATAAAATTCTCTATACCGTTGAATTCAACATCTTTTTTTAAAAAAAAAATGTTTCCTGCATTGTTTTATGTCGTAGTGTTCAATATCATTCCTTTGATCATGCAACTGAAGTGACTCTTGATACCTTCATCATATATTCTTTATTTCTTCTTCTATCCAAAAATGAATAGAAGAAACAGATTACAAGCACTAGCAAAAGTGGTAGAACCGATGATCAAATTTACCTATTCTTCAGTACATTTGTGACGCAGTCAAACCTTTTGAATTTCCATAAGCAAAATACTATTCTAATCAGTCTCTGAAGGAAATAATCAATGTATGAAGTAGCAATGGAAATCTTCAATGTCTAGCATGACAATCTTAAATTACTATATGCTAGTCTATCCATTCTAGTCCCTGGTGAAATTATCCCACCACTATTTCTAACTAACTCATTCTGAGCCTCAATATCAACTTCTCTCCATTTTCATTCTGCATATTTGCCTTAAAAATCATGAAAGTACAACATACAAATATAGGAATATTAAATTATTTACAGTGTTTAGGAGAAATCATTACAAGGATTTTTGCTCTTTGCCATAAATCTAAATCTAAGGTTAATCTATTAAAAGTCAATGATTGGGAAATCAGAGCAGATAGAAAACAAATAATAAGGAAAGTTTACTGGGGTTTCCTGTCCTAAATCTATTAAGGCAGGGGTGAAATCTACTTACCTCCCAACTGGTTCAGAAGTGATGCGCTCTTCGCCCACACGTCACATGCACTGGTGGACCCTCTGCGCATGCACAAACCCTCTGCGCATGCTCAGAGGGTAAAAAACACATCACTTCCTGGTTCAAACCAGGAAGTAACGACCAGGCGGGTGGACGGAGCCTCATGCCGCCATTACTACTGGTTCTTTGAACCACCGGCCGTCATCACTATTGGTTCAGCTGAACCAGTTCGAACCGGGAGCATTTCACCCCGTGCTAAGGGAAAGGTCTTATTGCTTACATAGAACTAATTTTCTATGAATATTTGTGGAAATGTATAGAAAAAGTATGTAAAAATCTCACTGAAAGTAAAAATGTATTTTTGTTTAATTTTAACTTTGTTTCTGAAAGTTTGCTTGAAGTCCCATGTTCTGAGCATAATGGTGTGTAACAGATAAGCATCTTAGCTGGTTCACAGTAGTGCAAATTTTTTTATTAAATATGGCATCAGTTCCCAAGAGTCACTGTCACTTTGGAGAAATGTATTATATCAGACTCGTATGCATGAAGTTAATTTCTGCTCCCAAGTCACACACTCTTTTAGTCAGAGGTTTTCTATCTTGCAGAAGACAGAATCTAAATATCATGACAAGCTATACTTTTGTTAGCACATACAGTACTTGAATATTGACTTTAGAATGATCGAACAAAAGACTCGGGTTTTTTTTGTTTTCAGGTACGTATACTTTTTATTGTGAAGGGATAAACGAACTAACCAATCTCTATATATGCATTTATATTGTTAGTGAACAGTTCAATATCACTGCCATGTTCTATAATATTTTAAATCTAAAAATCTTCAGATTTCATCCAGGGAAGCTATCTCCAGAAAGGGTAGGCAATAAAGTAGTGGCATTTCCTGTCTTTATTACATATATTAAATAGGGTTATTGCTTTTCTGCAGTGGATGTGAAGACTCCAAACAAGCGCTTCTCTGATAACATTTCCTAGGCAATGTAATTTGGATTTTTTTTTTTTTCATTTCATAGAACAGTGTCCCATTCCCCAAGCATTCCCCACTATTTGGGAGAAATCCTGGAACAGTGTTTGATCCAGGACACTGAGGAATATTCAGAATAATACACACTTGCAGCATTAGTTAACAAGAAAAGAAAATTCACTGGGCAGAGAAGGAATTTGTGTTACTGCCATAGCTAAGAGATTGTTGGAGGATTTGTTCTCCTCCAGGTTTGCTGTCCATAAATAAAAAAGAAAATTCTGAATGGATGCTTGAACCACAAGCATTGCTTCTTCTGTATAGTCCTTACCTAATCAAAGCTATCCAGCATGGCCTACCTCATTCTTTGAAGCAAGGAACCCAAGGCACTGCTTCTACTAATGAACACTTTAACAAAAGTATTAGCATGCGTTAAGTGTCTGTGGAGATTCTCAGCCATCCAGGTCATGGTTGTCTCAAAGGTCATGGTTGTCTTCAAAAGGCAACTGAAAAAAAAATTTCTTCCTCAAGAAAAAAAAAACATAATCCAGTTGCCTTTTGAAGGCAAAAAAAAAAGCATCTTTGAGCATTTTGTGAGGTTAAAAACCTTCTAAAATTTGCAATTAAAATCTTTTAAGAGCTTTTTGCCTCTTCATCTTGCTCTTCATTCTCTTGGGGAGCTAGCTTTTTCTCAGACTTTTTTTTTTTAAAAAATAAATAAAAATCCTGACATATTGCTTTAGAAAGCGAGTTTGGTATAGTGGGTCAAGACATCAGGCTAGAAATTAGAAGACCATGTGTTCTAGTTGTTCCTTAAGCACAAAGCTAGTTGGGTCAACTTGGTATTCAGCAGGTTCTGACCAATTCTTGAGAACCGGAAATTTTGAGTAGTTTGGAGAACCAGTAAATACCACCTCTGACTGGCCCCTCCCCCATCTGTTCTCTGTCTCCTGAGTCCCAGCTGATAGGGAGGAAATGGGGATTTTACAGTATCCTTGCCCTGGAGTGTGGTGGGAATGGAGATTTTACAGTATTCTTCCCCTACCACGCCCACCAAGCCATGCCCACCAAGCCATGCCATGTCACGCCTACCAAGTCATGCCCACAGAACAGGTAGTAAAAAAATTTGAATCTCACCACTGGTCATGTGCCTCAATTTTGATCAGGTGACTGTGGGGATGCAGCAACGGTCATAAGTATGAGGGCTGCTTGTAAATCACCTTTTTTCAGTGCCATTGTACATTTGAACAGTCGCTAAATGAAGTGTTGTAAGTCGACGAGTGCTTGCATTGAATCTGATATGCTTCTCACATAAAATATTGAAACCTTTTTAAGATATAATAAATCAGAGTTTATTCAGATCAACGTGGATAACTTTCCTCAGCAAGATGTTGCAGAATCTTAATGTGAAGAATATTGTTTCAAATGCATCGGGAGAGAATGAAGGAATTTATCTATAACCCTTATTTTGCTTGTCACTTGCAATCATTATGTTCCTGCAGAAATAAAGTCCATTAACTTTGCGAGCATTATGTAGTGAAAAGAATGATGAAGCTGTATTTTATGCACAAATGTTCCAAGTACCATATTTTTTGGAGTATAAGATGCTCCGGAGTATAAGACGCACCTTAGTTTTTGGGGAGGAAAATAAGAAAAAAGCTGACTGGGGGTGGATCTGCTTCCACCAGTTGTTTCAGTTGTTCCCAGAGGTGAATTTTAGCAGAAGGTTCCATGGTTATAAGCTCTGTGCCTTGCTTTTTTTTTCTGCCTCTGAAACGTCTGAAACTCTGTTTCAGGAAAATCTTTTTTTCTTCTTCTGAAACTTCTGAAACTCAGTTTCAGAAAAAAAACTTTTTTTCTTCCTCTAAAAGCCTCCCAAACAGAGCTTCAGCAAAAAAACCTCTCTGAGGCTTTTATTCTGAAGCTCTGCTTGGAGACTCCTTTTCTGAAGCTTCTTCCTGGAGGAGGCTTTTCTGCTGAAAAAGAAATCTGCCTCCCTTGTTGCAGCAAACAGCCTGCTTTACTTTCATTTTCATTTTCATCATAGCTTGAAGATTAGCACAAGAAAAAAAAAATCTCCCAGCATTTTATTTCCTTGCTGCAAGCAGCAGAGACCCACGGAACAAGCAATTGCTACAGCCTAGAACAGCTGATGGTCGGGACAATCATCATGCTAATTAGGACGATCCAACTCTGTGAAACTAAACAGGCTGTTTCTACTTGCTCTAAGGAGGTAAATTGAGGCCAAAGGGTGGGGGAGACTACATTCGATGTATAAGACACACCCAACTTTTCACCCCATTTTAGGGAGGAAAAAGGTGCGTCTTATACTCCAAAAAATACGGTATATCCAGATAGTTTTGCCCTTTTTATTCAAGAGAGTTGCTTGAAAGGATAAAAAAGATAAAAATCCTTTCAGTTTCCCCAGTCTAGACCCAGTGAAATATTTTTTTCTCAATGCAAAACGCAGGTAGTCCTCAACTTATAACCCATTCATGTAGTGGCCATTCGAAGATACAACGCCACTTAAAAAAAAGACAACACAGGTAGTCCTCGACTTACAACCCATTCATGTAGTGGCCATTTGAAGATACAACGCCACTTAAAAAAAAGACGTACGACTATTTTTCACACTTTCACACCATTGCCGCATCCCTAAGGTCATGTGATCAAAATTTGGGCACTTGGCAACTGGCAGGTATTTATGAAGGTTGCACTGTCCCAGTTCATGTGATCATCATTTGTGACCTTCCCAGCTGGCTTCCAACAAGCAAATCAGTGAAGGAAGCAAGATTTGTTTAATGACTATATGATTCACTTAACAAGTGCAGTATTTCACTTAACAACAGAGGCAAAAAAGGTGATAAAATGGGGCAAAACTCACTTAACAACTAAATTTGGGCTCAGTTGTGGTCAGAAGTTGAGGATTATCTGTATTGCTGAAGCTAAGGTCTAAATACATTGGTCAAATGTTATGTATTTCATTAGAAATAGAAATAGCACTTAGACTTATATATCGCTTCATAGTGCTTTTAACAATAGCACTATAGCACTTAGACTTATATACCGCTTCATAGTGCTTTTACAGCCCTCTCTAAGCGGTTTACAGAGTT
>JANHFM010000511.1:201026-212029 GCA_032468115.1 Grayia smithii | reverse complement strand
GCCTGCTTTGAGTTTTGACTTGCTTTCATCCCTTTCAATAAACAATTCCTTTTGAAATACAAAGTTTTCAAGAGTTCATACTTTCTTGGAAGGGGGAGAAGCTGGTCCTTAAACCTGCTAAGATAAAAGCAGTATTGGATTGGCAGGCTCCCAAACACGCAAACAATTACAAAGTTTTCTGGGGTTTGCTAATTTCTATTGCCAGTTCATCCCATTCTTCGCCCACGTAGCTCTCCCATTCATAGATCTTTTAAGAATAAAACATCGGCCTAGGAAGCCATGTCTGGGTTACCTGGTGCCATGGACAATAAGGTGTCAGCAGGCCTTTGAGCTCTTGAAAATCTTATTTGCCAGAGAACCGATACTTAAACACTCAGATCCGTCCAAGCCATTTGTGTTGCAAGCAGTGATGTGGCGATGGCTGCAGATGTGGTACAAGCAAGTGATGTGGCAGTGGCCACAGTTCTCTTGCAAACTAACAAGAAGGGGACCCTACAGCCGTGTGCATACATGTCTCGTAAACTGAATGATACTGAACATAAATGGACTATCTGGGAAAAGGAAGCATTTGCAGTTCAGTGGGCTTGCAAGGTTCAGTGGGTTCACCTGGCAACACCTATTGGAGGGGGGAGTTACCTTTTGAGGTTTGGACAGACCATAAGACCCTTCAATCCCCAAGACAGCTATCGCCAAAGCAAATTTGGTGAGCATTGTATTTCAGACACTTTAACTTCAAGCTGAAGTACATACCCAGGGGAAAAACTTCCCAGCAGATGCCCTGTTACAAAAGCCACAGTATGAGAGTGGGCGGGAGGACATAGTGCAGGCTATAATAGCAACAACGCCTCCTCAAGCACAAACAGCTCAACAGACACCGCCCACATCCCAACCGGATGCACAAGTAGATGACATACCCCATTCCATTCAGGCCACACTCCAGGCAGATCAGTGGTTCCAGGAAAACTGACACTTGCTCACCCAGAGAGATGGCCTAGGGGATCCAAGATGTACATGCCCAGCACTCTCCAGTTGGAACTGCTGTGTCGCTGCCATGATGCCTGCTCAACCAGGCATTTTGGTTTCTTAGGGTACACTTAACCAATCAACAATTTTGGTGGCCTCGCATGAAGAGAGACATAATGGATTATATGCAAAACTGTGTTGTACGCACCATGAAAACCTGACAAGGGAAACCTCCCGGTCTATTACAGCTGGTCGACCATGGGAAGAGGTAGCCATGGATTTTATTGTGAACTTACTGGAAAGCGAGGGTAATATGGTGATTTGGACGGTTATAGACCTCTTCTCAAACCAGGCTCATTTTGTGGCTTGTTCTGGTCTTCCTTCTGCCAGAAAGCTGGCAAAATTGTTGCTCATATATATTGCCTCCACAGTGTTTCATGGAGGATAGTCTCCAACTGGGGGGTACAGTTCACCACCAGGTTCTGGCGTAAATTTTTGGAAAGGTGAGGTCCTCCCAGGGTCTTAGTTCAGCATTTCACCCCGCTACCAACGGGGCTGTCAAAAGAGTTAATGCGATGGTAGAGCAATATTTGTGCTGCTACGTAAAACACCAACAAGCTGATTGGACCAACTTACTCCCCTTTGTGGAAGTAGCGTATAACAATGCAGTCCACAGCAGTACGTGGTTTATTCCCTTCCAGGTGGCTACTGGGAGTAAGTTCATCCTAATACCCGAATGTCCCCGAGTGGCCCCCGTGGAACTGGGATTACAAAAGTGGGTGGCCCAGATGCAGCGAGTATGGAAAGTGGTAAAAGAGGCTTTACGCAAGTCAGCTACAGGATACAAACAGCAAGCAGATAAGAAGTGGAGTTTACAAACCCCTTTCTATATAGGTCAGCAGGTCCATGAAATACCTCAAATTAAAAGTGCCATGTAAGAAGCTAGCCCCTAAATTCATTGGACCATTTCCGATCGTGAAGATCCTTAACCCCATCATGGTACAGCTCCAACTAGGGAGCCATCTGGTCTTCCACTGCAGCACAAACAACCCAGTTCAGAGGGACCCCTACTCCGCCATCCCCACTCATCACTGTGGGTAGGGAACAACATTACAAGGTAGAGGTATATTAGACGCCTGATGCCATAGCGGCTGACTACAATACCTGATACTATGGAAAGGCTACCCATTGTCAGAGGCATCATGGGTGCCCAGCACTGATGTAAAAGCTACTTGTTTGGTCACTAGGAACACCCAGCCAAGCTGGTTGGGGGAGTTCTCTACATCCCCGCTCACCTTAGTCTTTGTCTTCCAAATCCTGTCTCCATGGTAGGGGGGCCACATGTCAGCTCCGGCATGCCTAGCAGCCTGGGGCTGCCATTCCAGTAGGGGAGGCTGTGACAGGACCCCTCCGGGAGAATACAACCACCGTCAGCCATCCAGGAGTGACCTTCTATTGCCCACTTTGATTCTGACTGGAACAATGGAGCCATGGCATGACAACAGCTGAGAAATGGCAGTGGCAGCCACTCTGGCTGGAATGCTGAAGCTATGGCAGCAGCAATAGCTGAGATGTGGCAATGGTGGTGAAAACCACTAAGAGGTTGCCGTGGTGGCAGGGCCAGCTGGGAAGTGGCTGCCTGCTCAAGGGATGGTTCTGGGGTCACGTGGGGGCAGGCTTGCATGCATGATAGGGCAGGGAGGCAGGAAACATTTAAAAAGGTGATGGGGAGTATTGGGTGATTAGCCCTGACTAGATTTCATTGCTTTGCTGTGCATTCTTTGATGGTCAGTTCGTGCCGGAGCAGGAGATAAAACTCTACAAACCAGGACTGTGTTTGGTGGTGTTTCATTCCGACCTTCCGGAACCTGACAGTACTTCAATAACTTTTAATAACTTTCTTGGAGATATAAATAAATAAATAATACAGAATTTCCTACTATTATTACTATTATTATTATTACTACAGGTTGTCCTTAGTTAATGACCTTTTGTTCAGCAACATTCTGAACAGAATAGACATCATTCCCACCTGGTTTCCAGGCCAGGACCTTTATCACTACAGACCAACAAAATCGTTCTCTTTGTTGCATGTATTTTGCTTTCTTACCTATATTATTATTATTATCTCTTTTATTGATTAAACATGAAACTCAGTCAACTGTACATTTAAAAATGTGTCACAAATATGATTGACTGGTGCTAATGGTTAATACGGGCTGCTGCCAGGGTCCTAGGTATCAACCAAGTATCTTCTTAAAATATTTGATGTTCCAAGTAGCGCATTTTTTTGCAGTTCCACTGGTGCTATTTCAAGAAGCTGCAAGTTCTTGATGTACTTTGTAAAATTCTTGGACATGGTACCACCCCAATGACAATGGGTATCACTGTTACATGTTTCATCCATAGCCGTGTAGTTTCGATGGCCAGGTCACACTATTTTGTTATTTTTTCCAGTTCTTTTTCTTCGACTCTGGTGTCTCCTGGTACAGCAATATCAATAAACTGTACGCTTCAGCCCTCAACAACTGTGATATCTGGTATGTTGTGTTCCAAATAACAATCTGTCTGTATTCAAAAGTCCCACAAGATCTTCACCGTCTCATTTTTGGTAGCTTTTTTCACTTTGTGCTCCCATGACTTTTTGGATACAGGTATGTCATATTTTTTACATAGTGACCAGTGGACTAATTTAGCAACTCGATCATGTTTAGCTTGATCATCATCAGTTTGTATGATTTTGATGCACTCACATATTAAGTGTGAAACAGTTTCAACTTTGTTGTTGCAAAGTCAGCAGTTTGGATTGTCAGTGGATTTTTGCTTTCATGGCATTAGTTTGTAGTATTTGTTCTTGAGCAGCAATTACTGTGTTTCCCTGAAAATAAGACAGGGTCTTATTTTCTTTTGACCCCCGAAATATGGCCTTGGCCTTATTATCGGGGGTCTGATCCCTGAAGCGGGGTAGGCATGGCCGGTTCTTGCCCGCAGTATTGCCAGCGAGAATTGGGTCACAAAAAAACCAAAAAAAAGTTCTCGCAGGCAAATCGGGTGAAAAGGAGAATGCACCTCTGCCACTCGGGAGAAGAGAGAGAGAGGAGGCACTGCAAGACAGCCCATTTCTGATCTTCTCCTCCTCCCAGGGAGTGGCAGTGCATTCAGTTCTCCGAATCTGGTTTGCTGATTTCAGCCGGCGAGGGGGAGTGGCAGGTGGGGAGGGGTGGGGCTGTGGAGAAGCGACTTGCATGGAGGGAGACGGGGCTCCTCTTGCCGTCTCTTCTCCCCGCCTTGCCGGGCCTGGCAGGAGCTGGAAGTCAGGTAAGACACAGCGGAGAAGCGAGATGCATGTCTTACTTGACTTCCAGCCCCTGCCATGCCCTGTCGGAAGGGGAAAGAGAGTGTTGCTTGAAGCCCAGTGAGGTGCCGGCTCCCGCTCAGCCCTTGAGATATTCTGTCTTGAGGCGGCTGAGGTGAGCTCACACAGCTCACACTTCTCCCACAGGTTGGCTGAGAGGCTCCTTGAGGAGGGCCTGTGCATGCTCCAGCATTCTCAGGAAGTCGATTTTGAGGCAGCTCTCCTCGTGGCTCTCATGCTCCTGGCCCTGCCAAAACTTGTTTTCCAACTTCCCCAGCGACTTCTCCAAGCTGGTGGGACACTTACCTGCCACGCTTCCTCATGGACTTTCCTCCATTGCATGCTGACAGGGCATGGCAGGAGCTGGAAGTCAGTTAGCAAGCCAGATTCGGGGAACTGAATGCACTGTCCACCCCCACCCCCCACCCGGGAGGAGAACATTAAAAATGGGCTGTCTTGTAGTGCTTCCTCTCTCTCTCTTCTCCCAAGTGCCAGCGGTGTGTCTGGTTCACCAAATCTGGCCTGCATTGGGCGGCAGTGGCTCTAATGTTCCCCCTCCCTTCCCCCCACGCATGAATCTAAGTATTTGGGGGGGGCTTATTTTCAGGGGGGACTTATATTAATACATGTTCTCAAAAGCCCAGTTGGGCTTATTATCAGGACATGTCTTATTTTTGGGGAAACACAGTATTAAACCTTCCATTTCTTTCTTGATGGTTCCTCTCTTAAGCCATGCCCATGTCAGGTTGTTATCACATTTTTCTTCAATGTTTTTCAAGTGCTGTCCATGCAGAGCTTTGGTTTTCCATCCATTTAATTTGTCAGGCAACTGTTTTTCCTTATATTCTGCCTTTGTTTCTGTTGTTTTTATAATGTTCTCCGTTTTCACACTCTGCAGCTATCTTTCTGTGCTTTGGTTCACATAATCATTCAAACTTCGTTTTTCTTCTACAGTTTGATGGATTTGCAATAGCCCTCTGCCCCTTATTCTTCTTGGCAGTGCCAGTGCCACATTGTGGATGTAAAGCGTGGTACATATTCAAAAGTTTACACATTTTCTGGTCCAGGTTTTCCAGTTCAGCCACAGTCCAGTTGATGATTCCAGCTGGGTAGCATATCACTGGAACTGCTCATGTATTAATGGCTTTAATTATGTTTCCAGCATTCAGTTTTGATTTTAATATTTTGAGGACCCTCCTGATGTATTCCTTTCGTATTGACTCTTTAATTTTTCCATTCAAAATGTTATCTGCTTCCAATATGCCTAGGTATTTGTAACTGTCATCCTTTGCTAATACTTTCATGCTGCTTCCATTTCCCAGTTCTATTCCTTCTATTTTTTTCCATTTTTCCTAGCTGCATGGATAGTATAGCACATTTTTCAAGTCCAAGTTCATTCTGATGTCACTGCTGAACAGTTGAACTGTGTTGAGTATTGGTTCAAGTTCAGTGAGGCTTTTCACATACAATTTTAAATCATGCAGCATGTATAGTAGATAGTTTATATTGCCATATTGGCTTGAGATTTGTGTTTTGTAGGATTATTGTTAGTGGAATTAATGCGATGTTGAACAGTAGTGTTCAACTATTTTATTATTATTCATTTATGTTCAACTAAGTTGTTATTGTTATTTTTATTTTCTTACCTTGGACATTTTATTTTATTTTTAGATAACTAAAAGGAAATTAGGTTTTTGGTTTTAAAATTATTGAAAATGAACAATTACGCTAGAAAAAGATGTAAAGAAAGTAAAGCCAAAGGAACAGAAAGAAAAGAAATACAAAGAAATGGGTTTGAGGTCCTGGGCAGCTGGCCACATGGAGCTGAGAGAGAGAGAGGTATTTATATTCTCTCTTGCGCCTTGCCTTTGAGCTTCCTGTTCCTATGCATGAAATGTATTCTATTGGCTGTAGTCATACTTCCATGGGGCCATGTGGAATCATGTTTGTCTGAATCATGTTTGGTTGAAGCCTGGAGGGTGATGCAATGTCCTCAGGTGATTTTGCAATGAAGTGAACCCTGCTGCTAGATAATCCTATTATGTCCTGGAGGGTCATGTTTTAATCCCATCACCCTGGAGCTGAAGGTCTTTTGTTTTGTAGATAGGCTGGCCCAGTTCTTCTCAATGGGCACCACATAGATGCTGGGGACAAGGAGCTGAAGCTCTTAAGTTTGTCTCCCTTAAGATTTTTATTTCTCTTTTGAGGGGAAATATAACATTCTGCTTTTAAAAAATATTTTCTAAAATATTTCATTCTTCTAGGAGGGGTGGGTGCTAACTTTCTACAGCTCACAGGTGTCATGGTAAAACTAGCAGAAAAAGTAGGTCCCCGTACATTTTTAAAAAGTCTATGTTATGAAACATATTTTGAGTCTTGAGTAATGTCACGTCAATTAATCCAAGCCTTTTGAAAGCAACCGAATGCACCTGTTGGATTGTGAGCTGTGTTTGACCTAAAACGCTATTTCTTTGGGAGATTTTGCTGGAAACGGAGCAAAAATTGTTTACAGGGTTTAAAAACTGCATTTAAACACACTTTTTTCAAACGAAGGAAAAAAACGAATGAGAAAAAAAAATGGCTTTTAATAATTGCGTTTATTAGGTAGCTTCATTTTCGATCCCGGAAAGAAAAAAAATAAAGGAAACTTGGAAGTTTGATCCCCAGCCTTTCTACAAGATCTATCTCTATAACAACAGTACCTGTTCAACCACAGATAGGCGGCTTCCCGCTTTCTCATTTTTGAGGAGCCTACTTTGTGGAACGCGATGACGACACAGTGGGCGTGGCGTACATTCCGAACTACAAGGAAGCAGTGGCTGTGTGGGGCCGGCGCAGCGGTTCATAGTGGAGTGAACCGTTGGTGAGCGACTCCTGCTACGAGCGCCGGTCTCCGAAGTAACAAGACACCTTCAGCTTTGGTCGCTGCTGCGCTGCTGGTTCTCCTCGCTGCTCGTGTCATCTACGGCCGCGGGCCTTGCTAGTCCAGTTGCAATGGAGAGCGGCGGGAGCGGGTCCTTGTCCGTGCGTGGAGCCGGCCGAGAGAAGAAGAAAGGCAAGAATGCTGACGAGTCTTCAGTAGCTGCAGTAGCAGGAGAGCCAGGTGGAAGCGGCGGCGGTGGTAAACCGCGGAAATTCGTAAGTAGCGTTGAGAGAGAGAGAGGCCACCTATCTTATTGCAGAGGGATTTGGGATAGTCCTTGGGCGGAGCTGCCCTACCTGCCTTTTCTTTGGTTCCCTGTGCTGGTAGAGCCGGCTCGGCCTTGCATACGGGTGCAGGCATTGTCCCATCAGTTTCTCGACGGGGCGAGGCAGGAAGTTTTCTTTCCTCCTGGGTCCGTCCAATTGCAGAGTCTGAATTCTGCCTGCCTGGATGTGATTCAGGCCTCGGTTGACGCCTTGCCTCACCAACTCTTTTGGAAAGTTTTTTCCTATAGATTTAGTAAGTTTTCAGCGTTTGCAGGATTCCTGGGCTGTATCTTGATTAACTTTAACCCCAATCTTCACTTGATTTTTTTTAATGGCATGTAACATCTGCAATTTGCACCGTTCAACTTTCTATTCTGCTTTAAAACTAAGTTTCTATATGATGCCTGGATTAAAGTCCATTGAAAAAGTAAATATACATAACAGGCTGTGACCTTTATCTGCATTTTTTAGCCACCAGTAAAGTCTCCTTCCAGAGTGCTCTGAAACTGTTCTTAGAGTACTTTTGAAAGGATCAGGACAGATTAGAATATAAGAGTTGAATCAGGCAAGATCCAGCTTAGTTCAGCATTTGGTTTCCAATAGGAGCCAGCCAGATGTCTCTAGTTCCTCCAAACAAGAGGTGGAAAAATATCTTTAATTACTTGTTCCCTTGCAATGTATATTTGGAGGCAAACTATCTTTCTGCAGATAACTCTTTGATAGTTCTTTAATAAAGTTGGCCTTGTTGAATCATGCAACCCCTTTTAAAAGCTGTCCAAGTTAGGGACCATCATACATCTTGAGGAAATGCATTTCACAACTTTCTGTTCCACGTCTTCTAATTAACTTCCCTGATAAACTTGTCTTAGTGTTTATTATTCATTCGATTTGTATTCTGCCTTTATTTTGTGCAACTCAGGCTTGTGCCTGTAATTCTCCTTTTTCTTCCAATTACAACCCTGTGAGGTGGATTGAGAGATAGCAACTGACTTAAAATCACCCAGCTTCCTTCTGCACCTCATGGAGTACTAGAATTCATAGTCTCCCAGTTTCTAGTCCAACTCCTTAACTGGTAAAACAGGTTGCCTTTCTGGGGGCGGGGGAATTCTCCATGTTCACTTTCTAATGTCATGCATAGTTTAATATAACTCATTCATGTCTCCACAGTTGTTGTTTTCCCACACCTTAGATCCTGGCTTCTTGCCTTTTCTTGAAGGGACTTGGAGTCTTTTGATCATTTTGGTTGCAATTTTCTGCATGTTTTGCAGCTGAATTATATTAATTTTTCAAATGTAACCAGCACTGCATTGAGATGCAGATATCCCATACATTTGCTTTATTTTTCATACATTTCTAAAATTCTCTAGTATATATTTTTTCACAGCTGCTTCATACCAAGCTGATATTTTCATTGTCCTATTACGCTTGATTTCCAGTTCTTTTTTCTAGTTAATTCCAGGCAGCTGAGACTCTTATCAGCTTATATGTGCAGTTATTTTTTGTGCATCATTTTATACTTACTTGATCCTGTATTGATGCATGTTTTGCCCAAGTTAAATAGGAGTTGGAAGGTTATTGACCAAATTTCTGAGTACCAAATTTCGGAGTAATGAACAAGGTGATTACTAAAAGCCAGCATGGGTTTGTTAAAAAAGATCATGACAGACAAATCATTGCCTTCTTTGATAAAGTGACTTAAGTTAGTGGATCAGGGAAATGCTATGGATATAATTTACTTGGACTTCAATAAAGCATTCGACAAAGTAGATCACAGCCTACTTCTTGGTAAGATAGAACAATGTGGGATAGACAGTACCACCGCCAGATGGATTTGCAGTTGGCTGACCAAGTGTACTCAGCATATAGTGCTCAGTGGAACTACATCTACATGGACGAAAGCATTCAGTGTGTAACCTCTAGGTTCTGTCTTGGGCCCAGGGCTCCAACATCTTCATAAATGATATAGAATAGATGACAGACAGAAGGGGAGCTCATCAAATTTGCAGGCAACACCAAGCTAGAAGGAATTGTGACCACTTTGGAAGATAAGCTCAAGATTCAGAAGAATCTTGATGGACCTAAGCATTGGACCATATTCAGCAAGATGCAGTTCAGTGATGTGAAAAATAAGGTCCTACAGTTAGGCAGGAAAAACCAAATGCACAGGTATAGATATTTGTAGCTAGCTTAACTGTAGTAACTGTGAGAGGGATCTAGTAGACGACCACTTAAGTGTGAGCCAGCAGTGCACTATAGCTGCCAAAAAAGCCAGTGCAGTAGTACTTTGCATCAACAGAGCGATAATTTCAAGATCATGAGAAGTGATAGTACCTCTTTATATTGTACTTAGAATATAGATAGTCAATCCTTGACTTACAACTACAATTGAGCCCAAAATTACTGTTGTTGAGACATTTTATATATTTCATATTTTATGACTATTCTTGCAACAGTTAAGTGAATCACTGCAGCAGATAACATGGCTGTTAAATGAATTGGCTTCCCCATTGATTTTGCTTGTCAAAAGGTTGTAGAAGATGATCACATGACCTTGGGACACAACAACAATCATAAATATGAACCAGATGCCAAGCATCTGAACTTTGATCACATGATCATGGGGATGTTACAAAGGTCATATGTGAAAAATCGTCATAAGTCACTTTTTTCAGTGCTGTTGTAATTCTGAACAGTCACTAAATGAACTGTTGTAAGTTGAGGATTACCTGTACTGTGTCCAGTTCTGTCGTCATGATATTAAAAATATGCTGAGACTGTAGAAAGAGTGCAGAGAAGAGCCGTAAAGATGATAACATCTGGAAGCTAAAATGTATAATGAACAGTTAAGACAACAAGGTGTGTGTAGCCTAATGAAAAGAAGGATTAGGAGCGAAATGATAGCTATCTTTCAGTACTTGAGAGACTGTCAGAGAGAAGAGGGAGTTGACTTGTTCTCCAAAGCACCTGAGGGCTGGACATAGAGCAATGGGTAGAAGATCATTAAAGAGTGATCCTACTTAAAACTAAGGAAAAATTTCATGACAATTAATCAGTAGAACAGCTTGCCTCACAGAGCTGTGGGTGCTCCGTTGCTGGAGTTTTCAAGAAGATATTGGATTAACATGATGGAAATGATGGATATTTCCTTATAAGAAGCTAAAATAATTTTCTCAATTGTGAGGAAATTATCTGACAGTATAATTATTGCTCTCTGTGTCAAATTCCATACTTGAGCAAGGCCTTGTAAAATCAAAGCTGTTTTAGATAATCAAGGTTATGTATATCCATTACCATCTGCCATTTGAGTTGCTTATGGAATGAAAATAGTGATAAAGAATTCTGAGTTGGGTTGATTGCCCCAGAGATTGCATGTGGGGTATACAAACTTATTACTAGCACTAGCACTAGCACTTAGACTTATATACCAGTTCACAGTGCTTTACAACTCTCTCTGATTTACAGAGTCAGCACATTGCCCCCAACAATCTGGGTTTTC